>CAXKVX010004027.1:0-19617 GCA_964058865.1 Eleocharis quinqueflora
CTAGGAAGTGCATAAGCATGAAGAGTTCCTCCAAGTTGTTCTGCAAAAGAAGAGGATCTTATCAACAAGACTCACCATTCTTACAGTGCAACATTATTCATCCAAAATAAGCAAGTGAGAAAATAAAACGAAGAACTAACCTGGATAGGGGTACCAGTCAAAAGCACCCGGTGATTTGTGTTATACTCTTTCAGCTGACCAAATAATTTAGAATCTTTGTTTTTCAGCCTGTGACCTTCATCCACAACCTGTGCCACAAATGTCAAAATAAACGTTCAAATCCTGTGACCAGAATTTACAAACAAATCTTGGTCATGTCAACCCACTGATTAATACTGCTCTGACTTTTTTTTCCTTATTTTCTTATCTTTTGTCATTGATTAAAACCAGATATCATGTAGCCACAGTTATTATGTATTAGTATTTAGTAGTAACAACCAGACCAGTACCTCATCAATTGAAAATTAAAATATACCATGCATTCCCATTGAATAGGTTTGAGATTCGTAGAATCCATATTGATCATCTCATACGAGGTCAGAAGCACATCAAACTTGAGTCTAGACTGCTTGCTCTCATTGCTAGGAGAAGCAACCATCTTCTTCTTGTTGCTCAGAGACTTTTTCAGCTTGTCTTTTGGATAATAGAACTCATACTTCCTGATGGCTTCACGAGATGTACCAGAACCAGCATACATAACCTATGACAAAGTAAGGCATACATAACCTATGACAAAGTAAGAAGGGACAAAATTGAAAGATATCTTTGCAAGATGGGTCAATGTAAATTCAAGTATGATTCTGTACTTACAAAATTCATATGTGGTGCCCAAGTAGCAAATTCTCGCTCCCAGTTACGAAGAGTCGACAATGGTGCAACCACGAGACTTGGTCCAAGATTATCTTCATGCAGAGATGCCAGAAAGGCAATACTCTGTATTGTTTTCCCTGCAATCAGACAACAGTTCAAAAAACAATACAGCACTCAAGGAAATATAACAATGGACTTAATTATTGGCCCGACTAAAGAGCTGAACATGCTCTCACCAAGCCCCATCTCATCAGCAAGAATAACACGCTTATTACTCATCCATGAAAACCTCAGAAAATTAAGTCCTTCTAGCTGGTATGGATGCAATTTTCCTATGAGAAAGCAAGCGAACAAAGTCAGAAAGAGCAGTACAAAAAAAAGTTTGAAAAAGCAGTACAAATATCAGAATAAGCTAGGTCTTAATTGTTCAGAAAAGCAGTACAAATATAAATTTTGAGGTGTCTGAGATTTTGCACTCTGGTTAGAATGATATATATACTCTCCCATAATTCAAACATGTAGACCTAAATAAGCTAGGTCTTAATTATTTGGATTTCGTTGATCCTTACTTTATAACTTAATAAAACCATAGCCAATTTTGCAAATATAAAATAAAAGTTAAAACCAGGACCTACGTACCACCAGAAAGAAATTGGGGGCTTTCTTCAAATGCCTGCATGTCACGACAAATTGTAGACTTTGTCTTGCCAGAGAATTTCTTCTTGTGCCGGGACTGAATGAGATGAAATCTTTCAATCTGAGGCTTGAAGGCAGAAATATCTGCTTCAGTCTCCCAGGTGCACTCATCATGAGTAAGTTCATTCCATTTCACAAAGTATTCGGCCCCATCCTCCCCTTTTCTGCAGAATGCAGGGGAGTTTATTTCACTATTGAATCAGGTTAAGTTCTAAAACCCTTTGAACTGAGAGAAGCAGAAAATTTAAATCACCTGCTGGCAATAATCCTGTCAACAGAGGTCCATTCTGGCCGAATTGCAACCCACTCATCATCATTTTTGTCAACCGACTCAAAATGTCGGTGAAAGGTGTTCAGCCTTTGCTTTAACCGAGGGTAAAACAAAGCACTTTTTGTAAATTCGCTCTCAAAAACCCTTTAAAGGAGAGGAAACAACAAAGAGCATGTTATTAAAATGGACAAAAAAGTTAATTGACATAGTTCTTTAGGACAGTAAAATCATGAAAAATCATAGGAAAAAACTGACCAGGTACAGTGGATGTGAGAAATTCCTTTCCATTTGACAAGATAATGTTTTTGCTTCTCTCCAGACAAGGTACCTTTAGCATCCTCTTCGACAGGGCGCATCTCACAATCCAGTATCTTCTCCATCTCCTTAAGCCTTGGATCCTGAATTTTTTTAAAAACAACAGTCAAAGAAATGAAGGAAATTAGAGTTCCACAATATCTGTAAAGGTTAAATTTAAAAGAAACAGAAAAAGGAAGCATACACATTCAGGGCAACTCCATTTATTGTCTATTGATTTATATGGAGGGAACAAGCACTTCTTATGGAATTTGTATGTGCATGTCGCACAAGATACCAGTTTATCAGGATCACCACATTTTTGGCAGGCATCTTCTTTCTGCAGAAGAGAAATAAAGTTGTTATCATCACAGTAAAATTTGGTTAAACTTCTTAGTTCTAGTATCTAAAGAAAACCTAAAATCCAGCGCAATAAACAAAACAAAAGAGAATACAAACTAAGAAGAGTAAAATCTAATGAAATAAAATAAAAACACGTTACCGCATCATCCCTTTCAAATTTTTCAATCTTCTCCGTTTCTAAAAAAATATTGTCCTTGTCTCTCTTTTTTCCATCATCCTTCCTCTTCCCATCCTCCTTCTTCCCTTTAGAGCCCGAAGCAAGAGGAAGAAAATCATCATCAGAATCATCTAGATTATACATCGGCCGTTTCTCCGATCTGGCCCGGAGCCGCTCCGCCATGCTACTCATCTCGCCGAACCCTATCTAGGTTCGATTCGCTTAAACCTAGTTGGTTTCGAAGAGGAATGAGTGGGGGAAGTGAGAGTGTGAGTCGGAATTAGGGTTTTGCGAGAGCTCCGAATGAGGGAGGGAGGGAAAAATACAGCTGTCCCCAGTGATGTGATGTGGCGGGGTTCAGTGAAAATCTGCCTCCAAACTCCGAATTAAACGAAACGAAGGCAACACTCTCAGATGAAAGGGAGAAAGAGAAATTGCCAATTGGGGCTAATCTAGCCCCTGATTAGAAGTATTGCAGCGGCGATAGAACAGAACCAGGTTCGAGTAAGAGAAATTGCCAATTGGGTCTAACGAAGGATTGCAGCGGCGATAGAATAGAATCAGAGGTGACAGAACCCGACCCGACCCGACAAATCCGTCCGACCCGGACTAGCCCGATATGACTCGAAACTCGAAAATGATCCGATAATAGATGACCCGATATTCGACCCGACCTGATTCGATATGACCCGAAACCCGAAAAGACCCGACAACAGATGACCCGATACCCGACCCGACCTGATTCGATATGACCCGAAACCCGAAAAGACCCGACAACAGATGACCCGATACCCGACTCGACCTGGACCGACATGACCCGAAACCCGAAATGACCCAAGATCACATTACCTGCCGACCCGACATGATCTGCAATCTAAGATGATCCGACTTGACCCGAACACAACATATCAAAGACCCGAGATCAACTTAACAAATCAGAATAAACTCCAGCTAGATTATTTGGCCTTATCAAACCGATATCAACCTATCAATTAATATTGTACTAGTACATGTCTTGACTAGAATGAATTCTTGACATCAACTTATCAAATCAGGTATTGTACCAGATATAAGGCTGAATCAAAATCAAGGCATGTACTGAAACTAGATAATTTAAACCCGACCCAACTCGAACCCGAAAGACCCGAAACCCGACAAATGACAACACGTGATGACCCGAGAATCGACTCGGCCCGACTTGATCAGACCCATAACCCGATAATCTTTTGAAGTCAAACTGACCCGACTCGCCCGACCCGAAAGACCCGAAACCCGAAAATACCCGAAACGAGATAATTGAAACCCGACCCGATCCGAACCCGAAAGACCCGAAACCCAAAAATACCCGAAACTAGATAATGTAAACCCGACCCGACTCGAACCCGAAACCCGACAAATGCCAACGAGTGATGACCCGAGACCCGACCCGATGAGACCCGTGACCCGATAATCTTTTGAAGTCAAATTGACCCGACCCGAACCCGAACCCGCCCGACCTGCCCGATTTGCATAGATGTTCGAGTAAGATCACCTACTTTTCATTTTTATTCAAAAATAAAATATTTTTTAATAGTATGACTATTTTTTAATTTGAACTTTAAATGATATCTAATAGATCAGATTGAATAATAGATATGTTATCTCAGTCAAATCTATCAGTTTGCTCTGACGGTCTACAAGTAACTACAAGTAAATAATAGAATCTTTTTTCTCAAAATAATAACAAATTTGTTTTCGTTCGAGTAATGGCATGGAATACACCAGTGCGCGTAACTTCGAAGATGACCATATGTCTATACATACAAATCAGACTCATATAACCATATGTGCACATATTAATAAAAGCCAGTCCAATCAACGTAGCTGCCACCTACGCGGAGTTCGAAAAAGGATCGTCGGATCGAACTACTTTGTGATCTTTATAGACAATATTTTTCTGCATTCATGCAAGAGACTGTTTTCATTACTCGAACACGTGATATTCTTGCTACAAGGGCACAACTTTATCGTTGCGCATTTATATTGTCGTTCTGATATATATAAAGGTTGTCATAACAAAATTATATTAAATTTTAATTCATACCAAAAACACCGGCGTATCTATAGTGTCCCAGGATATGGCAAGTGCCTTACCTCGAATTTTAAATTTTAGCAGAAGTTCACTAAAAGTTTGAAATTGTACCCTATCTTGGATCCTTTAGTGAGTCGCTGATAGTTAAAATTTTGGCTCCAAGTAATTTCTTCGCCCATCTAATTACCTTGTGACTCAATCGCTCTGTAGTCCGCTACGCTTCAATTACTAAAAAAACGCTAAAAAATGCTCCGCGTATGACGGTATGAGTAGCTTGAACCCTAGCCTAGCCACCACTCGTGAGACGCGAGCCTTCGTGCCGAGAGTCGATCAAATGAAGAGATTTCAATCAGAAGATGTTCAAACCAAGAAATGCATATTTCACGTCCATATGATACCCGATGAATTTTTCATTACAAGACTTTACTAGTTTGCATTAGCTTTCTTCGGTCACGATAGCGGTTCTTGAAAATGTAGAAGAAGATGAAAAACATCCAGAAAAACAAGCAGAAGCATGTGAATTTATTGAAGAAATGTGAACTTCTTGTTTTATATTCATTTGTAATTTCATGCACAAGTCATTGGGTACCACGTATGATTTATCACAAGCCTTACAACGTAAAAAAATCAAGATGTTGTGAATGTTGTGTTTGATGGGGATTTCTAAATATCAATTGTAAATGTTGAGGGATATTGGATGGACATTGTTATTTCAAGAAGTTAGTGAGAAACACGAGATTGCAATTCCAAACATGGCGAGTGTGCGTCATTAATGGAAAATTGCAAGAGCTTCATGGAAAATTCATGAAAACAAGTATCGAACTTCTTATGCAGGCTTAAACCCGGATATTTTTGCTGCATTTAATATTGACAAGTTGCTTAAACTTGCTCAATTTTATCTTTCAGATTTTAGAGAATGTGAGCTTTCTATTCTAAAAAATCAATTGGAGAATTATTATTTGGATACGCAGAAGAATAGTGATTTTTTGGAGGTAGGGAATGAATGAATTTTCCCAAAAACTCGTGAAAAACAAAAAAAAAAATGCATTGTTTATTCTCTGGTTTAAAAATTACTGAAATTGACATTGATATTACCGGTGACCACCGCTAGTATTGGAAGGTTCTTTTTTGACAATGAACGTGGTGAAAAAAACATTAAGAAATATAGTGAAAGATCAATTATTGAATGATTGCTTGATTACTTATATTGAAAGAAATTTGTTCAAGAGTGTTGATAATGAAAAAAATATGCAAAGATTTTAAAATTTGAAGACTCGTAGAGGTCGGTTCGATTTAGCGTCAACGACTTGATTTTATATTCTAGGTGTTATATTTTTTCTATGTTTTCTTTTTTAATGTGTAAAGCATACTATTTTTATAGTATACAATATATGTAATTGTGTCATGTCCTAATTAAAATACGGGATCCCCCACTGACCAAAAACATATATCCAATCTATTTCATGATATTAGAGAAACCTAACAACATGTCAAATTTTAGAAAGAAAGCTAAAGATAATTGTAGAAATCGATGTTAGAGAACTTGCTCGGTTGAGAAGGTAAAAAGAAAGTTAAGAATGTATTGCCTAAGTTATACCATGAAAAACTCAACAGTTGTAAAAAGTCGAAAAACACATGTGCTTGACATTACTTTTGAAACTTTTTTTATATTTATTTTTACTTTTTTGTACTATGGTGTTTTTCTAACACTTGTGTGCGCAAATTGTTGATCGAAATTGTCAATAAAAATCAATACCTTAAGCAATATTGTTCATAATTTGGACCAAAATTTCAAATTTCATTCAACTAAATGGCATTGCTTTAGTTTAAAACAAGTCGATTAACTCTCGAGAGTTTAAACAGAAATGAAGAAGATATAGTGGAAATGAGCGAAAGAAATAAGAGAAATATGGTTTTTATAAGTAAAATCTACGACGAGAGATTTTATCTGATATTCCTCAAAACAAACTAAAAAAATATCCTCCTTCACCTTTGTGCACCCTCCCTCACCCTAAATAGTAAATCTTGAAAGTTGAATTCCAAAATATTGTTCTCCTTTTTCTTCATTTGTTTCCCCAATACACCCTTCAAAAAACCTCTAGAGCAAACTCTTAAAAACTCAAAAGGGGACAGGTGGAAACAAAGACATTTGTGAGGATAAGAAATATGCAATTATTTGTCAATTAAAATTGACAGTAATTTCATAACGAATAACTTTACGACTTCATATTATTGTCACAATTTTTATGTAACAGAAACTATGACATGTGATATAGATTGTCATTCTTGATCTTGTTCGAATTTAGAAAAATCCTAAAAATCACTTCATTTAATGTGCTCAAGATTCAGATCAAACAATCAAGATACATGTCAAACTTTCTACGGTAGAAAAATCATGGTGAAAGATTTGAAACTAAAATTGAAGCATCTAAGAGAAATTTTCTTAAATTTTTCAAGAAAAAAATTTCTCGAAGCTAAAATTTTTTAGATACAAATCTATGTCGTGACTAATTTAACTCTTAGAATTTATCCTTTTTGACGTGTTTAAAGTATTATCTGGATATTCAATAAAAATAATAGAGATGAATGATGATAGATAAAAAAATTGAGATCAGTCAACAAGAAGACGTACCCTTTTGCGAATCTCCTTGTGTTTCGTCGCTTTTTTTGCACTTCTCCTAGTTATTGGTGGCATAGATGTGGATTAACTAGGTCAATAACCACTCGAAAATTTGGGAAAATCAACTAAGAAAGAGAGGATTTTATCTTCGCAAAATCACTCGATTATGTAATATATTAATCTAGGAGAAGAGGATTTTTTTCCATAAAATCACATTGAAGGGATGTAATTCGAATAATTAGGTTTATTTTGTATAATGAGTATCATTTTTTTTGCGACTAGGGTTTTGTAAGGTAAAGATAATGACTTATAAAATACGACTTATCTCACACGTCAATATTGTCTAATTGTACTTTTTCTTTAATGAAAATAAAGAGTTAGCAAAATAATTAGATTTAAATTTATTTACCATACATAAAGTTGCTTTGCGATTAAAAAATCTACTATAAAACCACACATTTTGATGTAGTGGGCAAGGGCAGAATCACCAATGTGGCCAGCGTGGGCTTTGTTGCCCCCCCTCCCGGCATAGAAAATTTAAACCTCTTATTTAAATTTCTAATTAAATCTTATTAATGGTAAAATTATAGTTAAAATTTTGATCAATTTGATCAAATATTGAATTTTGACATCCTTGCAATATTATAATTAAACTATACTTACAAATTGACTCCTCCTAACTCGATGTTCTAATTTCGTCCCTAATAGCGGATCATATCATTTGACAAGATAGAATACTATGAAATTAAATAAGAGGATCGACTTGTAAATATGTATACAAAATTTATATTAACAAATTATCGCACATAAAAAATGAGAATTGACTCACCCGATACAATCTAAATCACCTTTCTTCTATACCCTTCGGGGTCTTCAATTTTTCTTAGATTAATCGTGGACTTTCTTGTTGACGTGTATTTTATGTTGCGTGCATGTAACAAACTAGAGCACAAGTATACAACATTTTTCTTTACATATCACTTGCCACAAAAAACTATTTGATGGTCCAAGAGAGAGAACTTTGTAGAATCTAGAAAGAAGTTTAAGTGCGAAATCTTTTAAACAATTAAGCATTCAATTTTATCCTTCGAAATTTAGAGAATGTGAGCTTTATATTCTAGAAAATAGAAAATCAATTGGAGAATTATCATTTTGATACGCAAAATAATAATGATTTTTTGGTGGCAAGAGGAATGAATGAACTTTCTAAAAAAACTCGTGAAAAAAATGCAGTATTTATTTGTTGGTTTAAAAGTAACTGAAATTGACATTGATATTACCAGTGACCACCGCTAGTATTGAAAGGTTCTTTTCGATAATTTTATCCTTCCAACACTAGAACCCAACTTGAAAGTCCTTTCCAAGAATTCAGCCAAGACACAATAAGGAAATATCCATTCTTACCAAGATAATTCCAGGGTTGTTTGCCTATGAAAGAAGGCTTAACTCCAAAAGAGAAGAAGAAGGAAAAAGAATAGTGTACCTTATGTGTGACAAAGAAGGTCATATCATTCACACATGTTTTAGGATTTTTCCTCAAATGAAATCTTAAGAAGGGGTTGAGAGACAAGACCAAAAGGGGGTACAAAATAAAGATGGGTTTAAGGGAAGGAGGAACCCAAAGAACATGCAAGCTGACGCATGGATAAAGGGTGATGATGAAGGAGATGAGTGTGTGGCGGAACAAACCGATGACCCACAAACACCCTACGCACTCATGGCAATGGTTGATGAATATTGCAACATGATAGATGATGGGGAGATCAAGACTAAGATCGACTTTGATGTTATTCTCTCCAAGAACCAAGTGACTGATCCGGAGGTCATCGAGCTAATCAAGAAATTTGCTCCTGGAAGAGTTAGTGAGGGAGAATCTTCCAAGAAGATGGAGGAAGAAACAACGGCATTAGAGGTAGATGTGCAACCGATTGAAGAAGCACCAAAGGAAGAGACAAACACCTCATAATCTGAATAATATTTCTAACTTTACATTAACACAAATATATAATTAATTAATCATAATCGGTCCATCAACATGTTGAACCTAGGCGGCCTAGGTTATGACCAATTTTCGGTTTATGACTGTTACCTCATATAGTTTCTCAAGTTTGTTGATTTGCAAAATAACGTTTAATCTCATCAAGATTGACATTTGTTGTGAAGAATTATTGTAGGAATTTGAAGCAAGATCAAAAGAGCAAAGAGATTAAACCAAGGAAGATTTGGAGTTGAAGAAGTCAAGATTCTATAGGAATGAATTACGTTTAATCTCTATAACTTTAGCTATTTACGAATTGGGAGTCAATAAGTAAAATTCAAAACCAAATTGAAAATACCGTTATAACGTTATATTTGGCGTTATAATGCTAGAGTGCAAGAAATCACAAAATGGCTAAGTATTGAAGTTATTCATACTTAGCGTTATAACGCCAGACAACAGAAAATTTAAAATGACTTTTTAAAATAGATTAAGAAGGAAATAAATTTCAAAACATCAAGAATATATCTTAAATAACATTTAGGTTTACCAATATAAACTTGGTTTCATAAAAGATGATATTTGGCTTAGTAGCAAAATTGTCTAACCCCAAATTCCAGAGACTTGGCGTTATAACTCGAGGGCTGATGATACGACTTCACTTCGTAGGCCTTCAGCCTTTGGCCTGGATAACTTAGTGGCCCAACAACAAAACCTGCTTCTATGGATGCCTAGGGTAACCTTGACTTCAGTCTGACAACCGACAACCCACGATCTTGGATCGTGGATATTCATTACATCCAAAGCTTTATCATTACCTCTCGGTAGAAACTGCAGAATCTCCGAAATATCAGCGACAACTGCACTCCGAGATAACGGTCTGATAAGATAGTTAACATTGTCATTATATTTGTCATTTATTTCACTTAATGACTCATCGTCTATGACATGCTATATATACCTTCTTCCTCCTCTTATAATGGACATAACCACTTGTACTCACATTCTCTACCATAATAAATTTTAAATTCTATATTATCTTATCTCTGCTATATTACTAAGCATCTAAAATGTCTGATCCGGCAACGGTCAAGATTTTCTCTCCATTTTTCGGAGCTAATACGAACCATCTGATGGATATCTTTTTCTGATTTGCGGCGTCGCTTTTGTTGTTAGGTGTAGAAGCTGGAAATTTCTGAAAAATACAAGGCGAAGCGGATTGTCTCGCCACTAATCGCTATAATCTTTGCCACATAGAATCAGAGATTCGCATATGTCCGAGTGACCTAGGTCTTCTCCGTTGTCCCCCTCTCTCTCTCTCCCCCCCTCCTCCTCCCCTCCCCTTCTCCTGAGAGATCGCCGAATATTTCTCGTATATTTTTCGCCGAACGTTATTCTCTTCAGTAAAATCACCTCCATTGGCCCCTCCAATCCAAAGTTTAATGAACCTGACGTGGTCTCCATGCTCGATCTCCGACGCTTCGCCATGCGACCTCGCCGTAGAGCGATCTTATCACTGCACTCGCATCAGAGGCATGTGGTTGTGCATCGCAAACTTTCTTTCGTGGCACAATACCACTTTTTCTTCTCGTCGTCGCTCACCTCCCTGTCCTTGTAGCACTGTTTCACGTCCCGTCGTTGCTCACGACACTGTCTTCCCTTTCTCCGTCCAAACCTAGAAGTCACGTTACAAATTGTTGCGAGATGTGAATGAGAGGAGATACTTTGTGTAACTCCCCAGCTAAAAGAGGTGAATTGATTTTTGCACAGGTAAATTCAGAATCCTCTCGGTTCTTCCATTTTCATCTATCCATTTACGTTTTCTCTTTTAGTGTTGTTGCAAAATCTAAATGCTTCTAACAGTAGAAGCATATGAATAGCAACATCTGAAACAAAAAATTGCACAGTATTGATTTCAGAAACTCAGAAGTCAAAAACCCTAGAAAACGTTGAGAAGTTGAGAAAAATTGGAAAATTTCTTAAACTTGTCTAATTAAGGAACGAAAAAGGGACGGTTTTAATGGTAGACTAATTGAGATGTTGATTCCACTTATAATTAGAATTTGACACAAGTAAACTTTTAAGAAGTATCTGGTGAACAAGAACTGTGGTTTGCTGGTGTTACTGTTTCTCCATGCATAAATAGAACCTAGAAATGTTCAAGTTATGGTTTAATATGTCCTTTTGTCAGCCCGTTAACATCATCAGGTCCATTTATATGACAATTGGGCATCATTTTGCATGAATTTGAATTAAATATTTCTTAAATACTTCCAAAAATTGAATTATTTTCATAAGGATATGAAATTCTTCCCTCTTTGATTTTTATGTCTCTGCTGATTTGAAGCCATCAATCAGTATCACCAACTATGTCTCGAATGGGCAAATTGCTGCATGTTTGCAGGTTGCAACAAATGACATAAAGCAACTAAAGAAATGAAAGTTTACTGGGTTCAATATGTTTTTGATAAAATGGTTCAATATTACTTGCAAAGTTCTTTTTCAACAAGAATGCTAAGGAAGTAGTTTGTTTGTGTTTTCTTTGTCTTATTGTGACTAAGTGATTTAAGCACGTTGAATTCAACTTTTGAATTTTCAGGGGTTAGAAGAGAAAGGGCTGGAATGGGAGCAGTTGTCTTTTTACTGGCATTTCTCTATGATTTTTGGCGCATGGGGATTCACTTTCCCATGCCTTCTCCTAAAAGTGGTTCTAATTCTAAACTTATCCTAGAATGTAGCATTTCAATTCATGGTTCTTTGGGATTCTTTGGAAATTTGAGGGAGTGAATGATAAATTGCAGTTATTTTGGTTGCACAGTGGATTATTAAGTGAGGCAAACTTAGGTTGAGTTTAGGCTTAATTATGCTGAATAGTAGGTTTTTATAACTCTGACATACAAAATGGTTGGTCAATGCCATTACCATTCACATTAGTCGTATGGGGGAAATTTGAGTTGAACTCAAATTTGATGATTAACATGTAAAAAGAGGCTTCCATGGTACTGTTGAAAGCCTACTTAAGTAAAGAAAGAAAAATAGGAAAAAGGACTTATAGAGTGTAATTGTAGGATTCTTCACAACGACGCAGTTGGTAAGCAGAATCGGGGTAATAGGTGTATCAGTCATCGCTGTGCTCTCTGGTTTTGGAGCTGTCAATCTCCCTTATAGCTATTTGTCGATCTTCATCAGGTCTCTTTTACAAACTCCCATGTCACTTATGTCTAAGTTTTTTACATACTGCTTATTATTAAGAATGCATAGTTATCGGGCAAGGATATTGATGAAACATATATAAAGGCTTTGGAGAGGCAATTACTGCAGTCAATAGAAATGAATATAGCAAAGAAGAAGAAGATAATTCTTTCTCAAATTTAGATGGAGCGAATACAGGGATCTAGGAGGCATGTATTTTCTTTTCTATTACATCTTACAAGTTTAAAACAATAAATAGATGTAGAAATTCCTTTTCTTGCATGGAATAATGCTTTAGTCAGTTTGCGAAGAAATGCCAGTTATTTTTCTACAAGCAGATTGTACTATACAGAGAAATGCTGTCCATAAGGTAGTGTAACACATAAAAATTACATCTAAACAGGTAGCCGAAATGAGTGTCAATGAAAAATAATTGAGAAAAGCGAAAGGACTTTAACATTTGTTTGTTGCTGGTTGGCAAGCTGCTGGTATCACTTGCTATATTCATTGTTAAGGGGGTTGTATCAAATCATTGCTTGTGGCCTTGTGCCTATTTATCAGTTTGTATTTTGTGTTAGCAAATCTGAGAAATTAAATGTTTAAATCATTGGTTGTACCCATTTACCAGTATGTATTTTGTGTTAGCAAATCCATCATTTTAGTTACTTGATATTGCTAAAAGAGTACCAATCAATATCAATTGAAACAAAATGTACAACTGTCACGAATCAACATGGCTGATTATGTGTTAAAAGAGACACACTGGTCATTTTATCCATCTTAAAATTTACAATTGTCCATATTCAAAGACTTTTCTTAAATCATTACATTATGTCTTTTTTGTTATTGATTGGATTATGTTTTTTTTTTCTTTTATAGATGGAATAGAAAAGACAAGTGAGATAGTGGTAGTGGTACTGCAATTTTATTACATGCTCATGCAAGCTAATTTTGATGGATTTCTATTCGGACAATAATGCAATTGATTAATCTAATATCACTCATAAATATGAGACGCCAGATCAATATGTTCTTATAATTAATTCAATTGAACCTTTTTAATTCTGTTTAGATCTACATTGTAGAGTAATAAACGTTTCATTTCATTTTAATTATTTTTTTAGAAAAGTTAACTCATATAGTCATATGTACTTTTGTTTGTCCTTACGTAACTCATCATCGTTGCAACGCACGGACACTGTACTAGTCTCTATAATTTACTTTGAGATTCAATCAAAATATTTTTTCAGTTTCGATGAAAAATAAGTAATACAAAGTTCTGATAGGAACAAGAAAACAATTTCAAGTATTCTGAAGGATCGACCCTTCACAAAATAATCAGAACTTCCAAGAAAATAAGTTTTAGGAGGTTATTGGAGCAAAATATCCAATCATCTTCTCCAGCCGGCAGCCGCACTATCTCTTCCCCCACTCATTTAAATATCCCATTGTCGACTTTTCTGATGGGAGCTTAACCTTCTGTTCGCACGAGTATCTCCCCAAACTAACCTCAAGTCCCGAAACTTATCTCTCACATCCGATCTCCCGCCATTGATGACTCTATGTCGACCGACTCGATCCTCCCGAAAAGCGAAGACACGGTTCAGATCCGCGAGGTATGGCATGACAATCTCGAATCCGAGTTCGATCTGATTTGAGAAATCGTCGACGACTTCCCTTTTGTTGCCATGGACACCGAGTTTCCAGGGATAGTGTGTCGACCCGTTGGGACATTCAAATCCACTGTCGATTTCAACTACGCTACTTTGAGAGCTAACGTGGACATGCTCAAACTGATCCAGCTAGGTTTGATGTTCTCTGATGCTTCGGGTGGGTTGCCGACGTGTGGGACCGGCTGCTGCTATGTCTAGTAGTTTAATTTCAGGGACTTCGACCCAGCAATTGATGTGTGTGCTTCGGATTCGATCGAGCTTCTTAGAAAGAGTGGGATTGATCTGGATAGAAACCTTCGTCGTGGAGTCGATGCGAGAAGATTTGTTGAGCTGCTTATGTCGTCTGGTGTGGTGCTTAATGATTCAGTTAGCTGGGTCACCTTCCACAGTCTGTGAGTTTAAATTTCATTGGCATATTGTGTTTCAGACTTTCAACTTTATTGGGAGGCTTATAATTAGGGGATTAGATTTTTGCCACCTCAAACTAACAAAATTGGAAATTTTCCACCTCAAAGTTCATTCTTAGAAAAATGCCACCCAAAAAAATCCAAACTCAATTAATTTAGAAATTTACCCCATTGAATAAATGGGATATTAAAAAATACAAGAATAATTAATCCCTAAACTACCCTTCTCCTTCCTTCTCATTCATCACAGATGTTAAAAGCCAACATCGGTCCATGAAGTTCCATGAGTTGAGGATGACACATCCCTGTCGAAACAAAAGCATCTCACTCCTTCCATTTTTTACGCATCCCTACTCGTTTGTTAAAATGCCCCTGTTTACTTGGAACATGCTTCTCCTAATTTGATGCTTTTCACTATAACTAAAGCAATTCTATATTCATCAACAACAACGCCAGACTGGAGCAGTAAACATCTTTGCCTTTAGAAAATGGAAGAATATAGAATTGCATTCTATATTCATTTGATCCATGCCTTGTGATTTCAGTCTATTCTACTCTCTCAAAAGAGATACTGATAATGGTAGAATAAGTTTAACCAGTTATTAAAGATACTGGTAGAGTGAAAACCTAGACTTATCAATCTTTCCTGATGGTAGAATAATGACTACAGTCAATTTCTTCTCCAAGCCAATCAATCTCCACTGAGGAGCTCAACCTTTTAGGGTTTGTGTGAAGTGCGACGGATTCTTCTAGGTTTCTGTGAGGTGTCACGAGGGCTCCTGTGAGGTTCGTCGGGGAGAAAGGAATAGGGTTTCGATCAGATTTTGGGGAGAAGTGGATGCGATACTAGGGTTCGAGTAGAAAATGAAAGGAGTGATATGCTTTCGTTTCGACAGGGATGTGTCGTCCTCAACTCATGGAACTTCATGGACCGATGTTGGCTTTCAACATCTCTGATGAATGAGAAGGAGAAGGGTAGTTTAGGGATTAATTATTCTTGTATTTTTTTATTTTCCATTTATTTAATCAAAGTGGTAAATTTCTAAATTAATTGAGTTTGGATTTTTTTGGGTGGCATTTTTTTAAGAATGAACTTTGAGGTGGCAATTTTCCAATTTTGTTAGTTTTAGGCGGCAAAAATCTAATTTCATAACTCAAAGTGGTTCCCACCCTAAAATGTCCTAACTGAGGAGAATCACAGGCACATATAAATGATCGTAATAATTATTAATATAGAAGAACTGTAGGAAATGGTACTTCTGGTTTATCTGGGTGATGCGGTCACTATCTTAACAGTTAGATTATGACTTTGCCAAGTAATTCCAGAATCAGTGGCATGCTACTATGGTGTCTTTGTTAGTCTTAAATAGTTAGAAACTGAAGGCAACAAGATGTTAGGAAATGCGAGGGATGACAAGTGAAGAGGAAGTTGTAAAGTTGCCTTTTATTTACAGATTATGTTGATACTGGTAAATTGGGATAGTTAACAAGGAGAATATGATAGTTAGTGCAGGAAATTGGAAAAAGGGCCTTGAAATTGACTTTAACCTGTAGATCAAAATGATACACATATCCTGAGCTTAAAGGCATACCTATAGTCTCTCTGAAATACGTGATAAAAACTTTACTGGTAAGGTGGCCTCCTCTGGTTCGATAGTCCAAATTTTACGCAACTTTTACACTGTATATCCTTCAAAATTTGAGCCATTTATCAGGATTATCTTTTTAGAAGTACAGCTAGCACTTCTATTTTAGAATCTTAGCATGATTAAACATATCTTAACAGTAAGTGGGCTTCTTTTCAGGTATGACTTTGGCTATCTCATCAAGCTTATCACCTGTCAGGACCTTCCTGGCACCCAATCCGGCTTCTTTGGCCTGATTAAGATATATTTCCCTGTAGTTTTTGATATAAAGCACCTCATGAAGTTTTGCAACAGCCTTCATGGCGGCCTTAACAAGTTGGCGGAGTTGCTTGAAGTGGAGCGGGTGGGGATCTGCCACCAGGCTGGATCTGATAGCCTGCTTACAGCCTGTGCCTTCCGCAAACTGAAAGAATCGTTCTTTAACGGGTCAACTGAGAAGTATTCGGGTGTGCTTTATGGGCTTGGAGTGGAGAACGGGGTTAGTGCGCATTGAGTGTGTTGTATGGACATTCATAAAATAAGATTGTGAATGTTTCTGTGAGAATTGTTTGTTTGGTAAAATATAGCTCCAGGTTAGTTCTGATTTGTCTATTGTTGTTTTCATATGAGTAGGTTTCAGAATTGAATATCCAGGGTTTAGTGTAGTGGTCAGCAATGGATTGTCTAGTTGGTCTCAAGAGGTCCCAAGGGAAGCTAGCTTTGTATTGTATTTATAACAGACTCCACATCTGCTGCTCCAGGAGTGATTGTAGCAGTGTGTCATACTTTGTATTTGACATGAAGGTCCGAAAAAGAAAAATCCACCTAAATATCAAGGTGTTATCTTGTCTTTTATTTTAACGGGATGCTGACATAACCTTTAATGCTGACAAGTGACAACTACAAACAAAAATCCTGACTATAAATCATATATGTACGTGTTCAACTGGGAACTTAACTGCATAGATATGTTTGAATGAGTGAGAAATAACACCAATTCAGGTTACTTCTATTATGTAGATGGATGAGTGAGGAGTTTAGTCATTAATTCAACTGTTCTGTTAGTTCAAACAAGAGATGTATTAGTGTCGCATCCTAACAGCTGGTTTAGTGCACTAAGCTCACTAATTAACTAGTCAGCTGACTTGACAGGTTTGGAAATATTTACAATTAAATAAGCAGCAGACTAGGATCCTGTTTGTCCTGATTCTTTGATTGATATTTTCCTGTTGTATCTTGCTCAATTGTGTATGCTATTTTGAACTTCTTGATTGCTGACTGCTCACGCGCCTTTGAAATTGGTAACATTGTGTTCAAAATATCTAAGACTTCTTGCTGTTGGTGTTCTATATTAATTCCAAGAGTTTATAAATAATTTTTATGTTCTTACTATTCACGTTAATGCTACTTTCTCGAGAATTCGTGTCAATCCTTATATCCTGCTTGGTATTTGGGAGTCTCATTTGTTGAAATATTTTGTTCTAATGCATTCTCAACCGTTCTGTTGCATACTGCCATACTGGTATGACAGAAATGCAAAAGGAAAAAAAATCTTAGTCTTAAATAGGACTATAAATATCGTTTATTCAGTCAAAAGGAAGAGTATTTCTTTCCTGTACCACTAAGCACCTCAATCAGCATTGCGAGTTGATGTTACAAAACAGAATTGGAGATCCTTCGTAGCTGATCTGTGTTGCGAGTATTGTATCGGATACGATATGAGTGCAGCGATACTTCAATTTAAAAAAAATATTGGATACAGATGCGGCTTTATATAATAAATAAAAAATAAATAATATTAAAAATAGATTTAAAAAACAAAAACAAACAAATAAATAAGCATTCAACTGCATCCGAGGAGCACCCAGCCGCACTCGAGCCGTATCGAGACGCACCCAAGACCGCACCAAGCCAGTCAAACCTATTAAAATAATAGGAGATGCCACATGACGCACTCTATACGCATCGGTACCGTACCCGCACCCGATACACATCTGATACATGTTCTTCTGGATATTGGAAGAACCAGTAACATAGAGCTGCATATTCTAAGACCTCTACAGTGGTCCAGTAGTGAATTTCTAACTTGTGCAAACTTTTATTTTTTTAATAAAAGAAGAAATTTATTATTTTTAAATAGATTGCTTCTGCCATTGGGCTGCCAACTGAAACCTCTTATGTAATAGTAGAGCGCTATTTCTGCATAATTCTGATAAAATTCTTTTTACCATATTGATATGTTACATCACATTATTGTCAATGTTTTTATTGTTTTCACTCCTCTTCTATATAAGAGCCTGTCACACGACATCCAAATTTAACATCAATAAAAAAAAAACCAGGCTTGTTTCATTCTAAAACCCAAAAATGTCCCTTTGTTATATACGAGATAAAAAAAAATCCTAATTGGGCCTTTTGTAATGATTAGTATATATGGGCCTAGTAACGCCAACGCAAAAGCTTAATCTGCAATCACTGAAAAACCAGGTTCACAACACCAAAACGGATTGGGTCCCACTTAAAAATATTTTGAAAAAACGACAGACCTTTGTTCTTGTAATAATATATTTGAATCCTGCAAGGATATTTTGCTCTAGATATTCTGACGTGACAAATATTACTCTGCTAAAGTAGTTAAAGATTGTAATAAAATGTTCTACATTGTGTGATGGAGATAGAAGCTTTGGTTTGTTACAAAGCATCTCTGCCTCTCCCAAATTCAAACCAGAAGCATTCAAACTATACAACTGTAGAAATACACAGAGACGAAAGACTTCTCAATTGACTCGACAAACAAAACTAAAAAAGAAAAAGCTACAAACAGGCTGTACATTATTTACTTAATTTCAGGCGAATGTCTTATTATTTTAATTTCTCTGGTTATCAGCAGAATTTTAGCAAAAAAGCAACCAAATGCCTTAGTGGAACGCACATCATCATTACTTCAACTAAGAATATTATTATAAGATCATTATCTTTGTCTCATTTGTCTTACAAATTCTACGGTTCTTCTGTGGATATGCTTGTTTGGCCTGTATATAGTTCTATATAGTTCTTTATTTCAAGAGTGTCAAATCTGTCAATCGTTTGGTTGTAGATACATAGACTACACAGTTTCTTCTAGTTAACCACACCATTGCATACTGAGATTTGCTATACAAAAGATCCCAGTCCCCATCTCTACTAATTTGAAGATTCAACCAATGACAACAAGATATAGTACAGAAAATGATAATCAACAAGAGATTATTATCAATATCATCAAAATCTATCAAAGTCTAAATTGACTAATCCTTACTCAACCCCCACTATGAGCTGTGTAAATCTTTCTCCCTCTTTTTTCTCCAGTGTCATCATTCATGCGTTTTGACTCCTGCAAAATTAAAGGTCGATATCACCAGTAAAAGATACAAAAATAAAAAAAAAGGATAAAGGAAAAATGGGTCTGATTTGAACAAGA
>CAXKVX010004028.1:0-17124 GCA_964058865.1 Eleocharis quinqueflora
CCACTAAATAAATTCCAAAAAATTCTGGAAAATTCACCAAAAAATCCGAAAATTCGAGACCTTTAAGAATATGCAAAAATATGTATATATATCCTTTTGAAAACTTTTCACGAATTCAAGATTTAACAGAAAATCCTTAAATCTGAAAATACCGAGAAAAATCGAATTTTGTCAATTTAAAGTAAATTTTCAGTCCTTTCATGGAACAACCTTATGGTTCTCATTAAGTTGACTCTGATACCAATTGATAATACTTCTAGTATTAATCCTAGGACCACTAGAGAGAACCGGAAACTTGAGCGGAAGCTTAACCTTGTTCCATGCCTTGAAATTCTCGGAATTGACGCTTTTCTGTATCCGGACAGCGGTGCGGCCCTTCTCTTCTTGCTACTCTTGTGTTCTCTTCTCCACTCTTCGGTGTGGCAGCGAGGTCTTCCAAAAGAGCAAGTCACGGTCGCCGGTTCCCTTTTTCCCTTACGCGACAACTTCTTGTAAAACCCGATGGAGAGGCTCTACAACGATCTCTCCTCTTCCTTAATCTTTTCTCTAATTACTTAGAGTAATTTTTCTGTAAATTTTTTTTTTTGAGAGAGAGGATGACTTGTCTTTGGGGACCAGGTACCTTTTAGAAAAGGTGCATGGTAATTTTGCAATTCAGTCCATCAATAAATTGCTAATTATCAACTATGATTTCTGCACATTAAAGGGTCTTTTCCGATAACACTTTATATCCATATGTAAATATACTTTATTGATCACTTGATTATGGATATTAATGACATATAATTAATATATAATTATATAACACGTAAGTCCATAAACTTGTCGTTTCATATGGCGTCCCATATGACACGTACGATTATAAAATCCAACAAGGAAAGCATGAGAACTGAGAAGTGCACCCATTTCATTTCATTTCATTTCATTTCATCACAACATTACATCCGAATCATTTATTAAGAAAACGACGCCATACGATACGATACGATACGAAATTGACCGTCCAATCCATATCCGCATTCTTATGATCTCATCCATCCGATATAATCCAACGGCTAACAACGCTTTCTATTGTCATCCTCTTTCTATTTATTACCAGCCTCCATCTTCGTCTTATCTAGTTATCTCCTTCGTCTCGTATCTAATTACTCGCAAAATGATAAAAGAAATAACACTCATCATCTCCAACTTCTCCACTCTTGACTCGTCGTTCCGTTTCAACCCCACACTTTTTTTTTATTTCTCTTTTTGTTTTTTTTGCTCTTTTTAATCTCCGCCACAGCCAACCGACCGCGTGACGTGGATCCCTAGCAAGCGATATCCATCCACGTGTCCTCTCCACCTCTTTCTCTCTGTCTCTGCCTCCTTCCTAGTTTGTAGCAATCCGACCCGCCTTGTTTCTCTCGATAAATGTCGTATGTCGCTAGGCTGTCAAAAATGTCAGCACAGCTGTTTCTAAATGCATGTAATGAAAAATCGAGCTTAGACTTAGACTTAGACTTGTTAAACAAACAGAGCGTGCCGTGCGTGGGTTATAATACAAACCGAACGAATTACGATTCACGCGGCTTCTTCTTCTCTCTCTCTCCTCTCCTCTCCTCTCCTCGCATAGCTGCCTACAACCGATTCCCGTCTCCTGTTCTCAATTCCTCCTGGGACAACCGCTGTTAATCTCTTTTTCTAAGATCTCCCAAAAGGGCCAAATTTAACTTCACGGTTCGATCGGGAGAAAATTGTTTTTCTGAATTAATACGAGATTCAGTTTCTTCTTTACCACTGAAAAAAAAACCCGTTGATAGATTGATTCATTTATTAATTAGAAGTGAAAACAATCTTAAAAAAGGAAGCAAAACAAAATGCCTTTTTGCGAATCGAGCAATGGCGAGAAGATATATTACCGGAGATACGGCCATGGAAGCACCAAAGTGCTCCTCATTATAGGTAACATTTTGCACTACCTCCCTTGCAAAATTTTATTATTTCTTTGCCATATTCGATTAGAGATATCAATTCGCGCAAATTCGAAACATGAACAATGCAGGATTGGCGGGAACGCACGACTCGTGGGGCCCCCAGATAAAAGGCCTGACTGGATCGATCGAGCCTAACGACAACGACGATTTGGAGGCGGCGCCTTACGATTCCACGAATCAGAAGGAGGGATCTAATTTAGATCAAACAGAGGAAGATGATGAAGGAATTGAGATCTGTTGCTTCGACAATCGTGGAATGGGGCGTAGTTCTGTCCCCACCAGCAAATCTGATTATACGTTTGTTCCTCTTTTTCCCTTCCCTTTTCGTAAATTTTCTCTTTTTTCAAATATTTGTCCATTTTTAGTGATTTTTAATAAGTAATTAACTTCTATTATTTTGGGTTTGTCCGAATCTGGAAACTTGCTTGATGATTCTATTTAGAGTAGTATTTTTCTTCTTCTTTTCATTTGGGTATTTGGGGATATGTTTAATCTCAAAATTAGCTATTGAATTTTCCTTCCAAATGGAGAAAATGGAGATCAATGGAAGGTGGGAATTCACTCGTATTGTTCATTGAAAATATCCAAGGGGTTAATGAAAATATACGGAATGCAGGACAACAAAAATGGCAGGAGATGCGCTTGCTCTTTTGGATCATTTGGGGTGGAAGAAAGCTCATGTTTTTGGGCACTCCATGGGTATGCTTGGTGCACTCTTTAGTTTTCTTTTCATCTTTTTTTGTACCACAAATAGTTAGTAGCTTGAATCTGAATTTTGCTTCTCATTTTGTTTCAAATTTATGTGAAAATGCAGGTTCAATGATAGCTTGCAAACTGGCAGCACTTGCGCCCGAGAGATTATGCTCCTTAGGTTTGCTCAATGCTACCGGTGGCGGCTTTGAATGCTTTCCGAAGGTCGCACATTTTTCTTATTCCAGTAGTTGTATTTCTCTTCTATTGTTGTTTGCTCCGCAGTGGAATTGTTCTAGTAAATTCATATCAATGTTTATTGCAGTTTGATCGCCAAATGATGTCTATTGCATATCGCTTCTTACGAGCAAAATCTCCGGAACAAAGAGCTCATGTTGATTTGGATACACATTACACCAAGGTGAGATACTTGTTTGTTGCTCATTAAGAGACATTCTTCAACAAAATTGCAAAAAAAATTGGGCAGCTTTGGCTTCTAGTTATAATGAGCTTTTCCAATTAATATCATGCAGGAATACCTAGACGAATATGTTGGGTCGACTACAAGGAGGATGATTCTATATCAAGTAAGAAAATTTTATATCATATTCAAGTTTCCTTTATAAAAGAGACACAGAGAAAAGGCTTGGTATTAATCGAAGATCATTACATTGTCCAAATTTCAGGAGTATGTAAAAGGCATATCATCTACTGGGATGCAATCAAACCATGGATTTGAAGGCCAAGTTAATGCTTGCTGGACCCACAAAATGACATCCAAAGAACTTGACACAATCCGCTCAGCTGGATTTCCTATTTCCGTCATTCATGGAAGGTCTGTACTTTTCATTAATATTTGGTCTGTGCTGACAGATTTGGATCAATTTTGCTTAATATCTTATTTATTGTTTTGTAGGTATGACATTATTGCACAATTATGCCATTCTAAGAGACTAGCAGAGAAATTGCATCCAGCTGCAAAGATGGTTGAACTTCATGGTGCACATTTGGTGAGCCATGAAAGACCTGATGAGGTAAATATTATAATAGTTAATTTGTCAAAGAACATGTCAAATAATTATACATTTCATTTGAAGCTGCTTCTGCTGCTTGTTGCATTATAGTTATTTCCATGGTAATTTGCTGTTGCGAGTGATTTTATGTATCATCTAGTTTGATTGCTGGATCTGTGCTTTGCATTCTGATCTCCAGTGATTGTAGGAACAGAAAAAGGACGCATGATTCCCTCAAAATATCCTCCATAAATCCCCCTGTTACTATAAATTACTCCCCTCCAACATGATCATATTTTGTTTCTGAGAAACATCCGGGAATCATCTTCAGAAAATTTTCACCATGGCATGAACATGGTTTTGAGTTTCAGCAATTGTTATATAAAAAAAAGGGGAAAAAGGTCTCACCTAAGTTGTATATACCCCTAAGCTGGAAGTTCATGTTCTTCCTCCCACAGGATCATGTATGTGGCAAGCTGAAGGGGAACATACGTAAGAATTATCTTCAAACAAGAAAAATAAAAGTATCATTGAATGTGTTCTGTTTGCCAAAGATCATAGCATTCACTAGAATAAACAGTTTCTCACATATAAAACCATAATATCACAAAAATGTAGTCTTTTTCTCTAACATATTTCAGAAGATCACATTTAATTCAGTTTTTCTTTTCTCTCTTGTTCTTTTGAGGCATGCTATATTAATTGCTGTTTGCTTTTCATGGTCCTGAGTTTACTTTTTTTGCATGTTCTCTTCAACAAAAATGGTTCCGTTCTTGTGCTCTTGAGCTGAAGTACGATTTTCTCATATAATACTATCAGCTCTATATTATAGCATCTGCATCTTGCATCTGATTTACCTTAATCCAGATGCTATAAAAAAAATGAAAAGCAATAAAATTATATTTTGAACTGTATCCTATGGGTTACTGACAAGGCCCATATAAAATTCCATCTCAAAAGATGATACTCTGTTGGGTGTCATAAGCTGCTATCGTATCAACATATACTCCTGATAGATATTCCATGCATCAGTACATTCATCTCCTTTGGCCAAAGAGGTCACTACTAGTGATGGGGAGCCAGTTCCATGGTACCAGTTCAGAAACTGCATAGTTCAAAATATTCACCATATATTATGTCCTTTGGCACCAGTTCAAAAACTCATCAGTATACCAGGGCTCTGAGCATTTTTACCAATCAGACAATACTGCAAGTTCTATTGGCCTGTTTGGGAAACAAAAAATTCAAGAAAAATCAGATACAATGACCAGTTCAGCTTTAATACTCAAGAAAGGTCAAAAGAAGACAACCAGAGTACAGAATGCATATAATGGTGCATATTATGCAACAAGTTGTTCCTTCCGCTGTGTTGTTCATTTCCGAATTTAGTTGATTCCATGTCTAAAACTCCAAGTCACAATTTTTCAGGTAAACCAAGCTCTTAGAGAATTGATAACAGCCTCAAAATCTAAAGAAATCGCAGAAGATTGGTCATACATGCCAGAGAGTGAATCAGGTGAGTGAACTGAAACTAACACAATTCTCACATGATAAACTAATGTAAAATGTTATAATTTTCTCTGATGGTATTGATAATATGCAGGTTGGCTAGTTTTAGGAACGCCACTATCTCTGAGCAAGTTGCGAAGTGATGGAGCAAGTAGCCTTTTAACTATATATAGCTTGTTAGGGAAGCTACAACTCAGCTTCCTTTACATCTTTGGGTTGCTTGTCATGGGTTTTGACCACATCAAAAGTGCTTTTTGTATTATGAAGCCTGTTCGAGTTGCAACCATTGAGTCATGATTATTTTAGAGGTAAGGTCTTTAACTGTTGAAGAATAAAAATGGTTTTGTCGTTTCAACCAACTATCATTTGATCCTAATGTTTCAAAGCATTCACTTGGGCCTATTTCTGTCCGGGACTTCGGTCCCTAATATGCATTAGTTAGGAAAAAAAGCCTAATATGATCTGACGTAAAATCCACTCTGAAACCAAAGATGCAAGAACAAAAAATGATACTTTTAGGCACTCCTTGCGTGTACTTAGGTGTTATCGTTTATATATAGAGAGAGAAATGCTATTATGCTTTGCAAAGTATGTGTTTTGCGATTGTGGATCATTAGATCACGTTTTGTGATTCGTGCCAATGTGATGATTGAAGATCCAACGGTCCACAATCATAAAACACGTGCTTTGTAAAGCATAATAGTATCTCTCTATATATAGAGCATGACTAATGTGAAAACGTTTGTACTTCGAAGTGCAAAAGTTCCACATTAGTTAATTTTTTGTGGTCAAAATTTAAATTTAAGTTGCTCAATAAATTTTCATATCAAAATTTTGTAGGAAATCAAATTTCGTGATTTTTAGAGTTTTCTAGCTATATTTTAAATATTTTTTAAAAACAGTCCAGTTTAATATTAAAAAATATGACTTTTTCAGAGTTGTTTGTAAAAAAGATTTAAAATATAGCTAGAAAGCTCTAAAAATCACGAAATTTGATTTCCTATAAGATTTTGATATGAAAAATTGAAAAACTTAAATTTAAATTTTGACCACAAAAAGTTAACTCATGTGAAATTTTTGCACTTCGGCCGAAGTGTTTTCACATTAGCCATACTCATATATATATATATATATTATTTTAATGTCTATGATCTGATGAAGTCAATTGGATGACCCTATATGGACCAACTCTATTTTGACTCTTTACAGAATGGCTCAAGGTTTACAAGACAAAGTCGGTGTGATCTCGAATTGGTGTGTTTTCCCCAGTCAAATTTCAGCAACCCTTAACATACAGAACAAAGCATATGCTAACTTGACGACAAAGAAGCAAACGATAAGTGTCCTACTTAGTAGTGTAGTCATCAATGGCTTTTTCTGTTGATCTTTTGTGTTGTTTCCAGCGGTTTATTGTAGCCACTGAAGAAATTTGTTTTGTGGGATGACCAGAAATAAGTGAATTGTTGCTTCAATAAAAAAAGCTTAAAGAAATTTTTATTATTATTTGACTTGAAGAATGACGGAAGTTATCTTGTAATCTGTTGTTTGTGTTTCTCATATTGTTGTGACCAATTGCGAATAAAATCTTCTGGAGAAAGCAACTTAGAGCAAATACTGGAATAAAATTGACAACAATGATCTGAAATTACAGTGACACAACTTGGCAACACTGTAGAAAAAGGAGTTATGTTAGAAAAGGAAGTGAAGTCCAGAAAACTGAATCCGAGTTTTTTGAGTTTAATATGTTCATAGATTTGAGATTACACAACACAGCTTTTATTTTATATCCTTAGAATAGAAGGAACTTGGAGGTCGTGCGTCAGACTTCAAAATGCCAAATCAAATATGCTTTCCTAATGCCAGTTGGAATGGTACTATACATAATTATGCTAAAAACAAATACCTTCTCTTTCTGCCTTACAGAGCTGAAACAGTGCCTCATTTTCTTAATTTCCTGAAAAAGAATGTCCTAAACATAGTAGTTGAATTGTAAAATGTATCATGTATCCGTGGATTTTGTATCATACCGCGTATCGTGTATTGTATCATGTCATTAAGACAGGTTAAGCTATTTTTAAAATAATAAAAGGAGTTGCTAGTAATTATTATCTAACAAAAAAAGTCTAATAATTAAAAATAACTCAGAACAGCTGTAACATTTGTGTTCTTTCTAGGCTGACCTACGGCACCTCACAAATCTGAAACACGGATTTCTAGTTGGCTCAAATTTATTTGACATGGTCTAATACAAGGCCATATTCATAAAGTAGTTCATACTATGGAATTGTAGAACTGTTACTCTTATGTATGTATTTTAATTTCAAAATTAGTGTTTATCAATTACCTAATCATTTGTGAGAATATTTTCTTATGAATCCTGAAAACTAATAGAAAAATTAGTTGCATGATCTACATCCCAAAGTCCAACCTACACATCTGCTGAAATTCTTAATTAGGTTTGCACCTAAAAATCAGATTGGTCTTGCAAACATTATTTATCCCTTGACCATGTTCTTTTTTGTATTTCACACTCTTTGGTTTCGTTTTATAGATAGCCATAACTCAGTCAAATGTTGATTATTTCTGTCAAACAGACCTGTTAAGTATTAACAAAATTATTTTTTGTTTCTTGCTTACAATAATAAGCAACAGATAAAGTACTGGATAATCATTTTATCTAAACTTCTACAAGGCACATATGAGCTACCACTCAAGTTTTATAGAAGAAAACACATTCTTTTTTTTTCAAGATTTTTGCAGTGTTAGTTTCTCCTATGGTGAAGTTTTATTTTTTATCCTTGTTCACACAAAAAATGTTTTCCCGTAAAACAAATTATTTGATTGAAATAAAAAATCTGATCACTCATTTGACATTCAGTATTCTGAACCGCGTTAACAGGAGATTTTATATTTCAAATAAACAGGAGAGATTATCTCAAACTCACTAAAGGCCTAGAACTCGGTGACCGATGAGAACTGTCGAAAATTTCAGTTTATAGTTTTACCAGTAACAGTAAAGAGCCTACAACCCTACACAGTACACACTACCATAAATCAGGATACAAATTATGTTGGAATTAAAATTAAGGTTTTGATTGTTCTGTAAGCAGTGACACAAATTCAGCCACTCTAAAATTGTTGCTTTTTAAAAAAAAATCGATGAAACATTTTCCTTTTGGACGAAATTAAAAAAGAAAAAATGGAATACCTCCAAATTTACTGACGCATAGACAACACTTAATAGATAAATAAATCCCAACATAAAATGAAGACGAGAAACAACAGAGATAATCGACCCAATAAATAAATGTACAAAATAATCAGTAGATATGTGGTGGCATCACCTGCTATGAAGGCATGGTGAAATGATTCAATGATCCGAACCTCCTCAACCCTGCCAAATCATACTTCCTCTTGCCTCCGTCAACCTCCTTTCGCGCCATAATGTATGAATTCTGAAATTTCTGATGGATTGGAGAAGAAGTAACAAAATTTGATGGAAAAAGCAAAGAGGAAGAAGAAAGGTAGAAGAAACCAGATTAGAAGCGTAGTAATAACTTGTAATTACACGGAACAATGTAATATTCCTCCGGAGATTCGCTTTTGACATATCACATCAACTACAAGAAAAGAAATATTCCTCTCGGAATATCCGATCTTAATCCCAGGGTCGGTCTTTGTGGACCGAGCCCATTTAAAATGAGGCCTTTGTCAATACATATATTAAACAAAATGGGCCCATTTATAATATTTAGACATATATGGGCTTAGGCCTGTTTAATCAACAAGGTTCAATGAGAAACGCTTCGAGTAGCGATGATTAGGGTGTGGAGAGAGAAAAGGAGGAGAACCGAAGAAGAGAATCCGATCCAACTCCGATCGCTGAAGAGAATAGAGAGGGAGAGAGAGAGGGAGAGAGAGAGATGGGGTTTATGGATACGTTGAAGATTTTTACAGTGAAGCAACCAATTGTTGTTGCTTCTTGTCTAATCGCTGGTTTCGGTACACGCTCGTCCTTGTCTCTAAGCTCTCATTTACAAGCTTAATCGATCTAATTTTTTCTTTTCTTTTTGAACCATGTTAGCTAATTCGACGCATTATTTTGTATTGATATCGAAGTATATTGGTTAATATTTCGTGTTTTGTGTCGATCGTTTGCCTCACCAAAATTTGGGGATCTGGTTTAGATATAATCGAGGTTGCCATGCTCAATTTAGTCTCTGACGTAACAATTACTTGGTGTCTCCAGTATTTCCTCTATTATTATTTCTTTCAAGCACTTTCACCAGTGAATGCTGTTAGGATATAGATTTGGAGATATTGTTTGGTGCAATTATGTAGTTGATTATCAATGTAATGAGGGTAGGAGATATTAGAGGAGATTAGAGTGGTTCATTACCTCAAACTGGTACCCAGACGGTTGATCAGGTTTGTAAAGAATTGGGTGTAAGACTGGCTCTTGTGCCAGCTCCCACCCAGCTGTACCAGCTGCTGCGCCATTTATTATCAGAATATCTCCAGTAGGTAAAATTACCATGTCGCCCATGACACGTGGTAAGGGCATCTCTTTCATGGACCACTGTGGGTCGGGATCAGTCAGTACAATCCGGCCACATGTGCGGGCAGCTGGGATGTATGTGGCATTGTGAAGTGCCAATTGGAAGGTGCCACGTGGGGCGCCGCCACATACTAAAACTTCAGCCCGCAAAGGTGTTTCAGGTCGTAGAGGGAGAAGAACTGACGAGCCAGTGCTTGGATAATTCCTTGGCACACCATCAGGTATGGATGGAAGGGAACGGGTCGGGCTGCGGCCAAGCGGGTCAAATATCATAGCACGGGTATTTGCGAAGATGAACAGAGACCCGTCGGGGAGTAAATGTAGAAATGGATAAAGGTTGTTCTCGGCATCCGGATCATTGGTTTCTTGTAAGAAGGGAAAGTCAAACAACTGGTACTGCTGGTCAGGCGGCATGAATTCAAAATTGAACTCTCTTCTACCACCCACAACTATGACAGTACTGTCCGGCAACAGTTGGTTGGAGGCGTACCACCGCCTCACGGCAAGAGAATAAGGATGTTCAAACCAAGACAGAGATAACAGAGAGAAAAGGCGTACCGACCGGTCACCTGTATTGAAACCGCCTGTTTGTAAGAGGCTGCCATTGGGAAGTAGAGCAGCTGAGGAGCACCAAGGATCAGAGAGAAGGGGGAGTGGAGTAATGGTGTTCTTGGAAATGTCATAGAGGAGAGAATGTGCGGTGCAGTCGAGGAAGAAGAAGGGGCAGTTTGGGAAGGTAAGGTTTGACAGCCCGAAGTCGGTGCGATCAAAAGTGAGGAGACAGTTGCCGGGCAGGAGCTGCATGTGCATGGCGACAATGCCAATGTTGTCCGAGAGAAGGCGCCATTCGCCAGCAGTGGCAGGGGAGTTGGTGGCAGGTGTCGCGGTGTCCGAGATAATCACTGGAACATTCTTGCGGCAGTGCTGAGTCATGGCAAGGTCCATGTACACTGATAGAGTGTTCCTTTCTCATATCACAAGTAATACTTCTTTGGGCCATGATAAGCCTCTTGTTCTCATCTCTCCAATCAGAAAACTAATTTGAAAATAGAACTTCTAAAGTTGTTAAAGCCCTTTCTGCACACAAAAAATTAGGCTTCTGGTTGCGGCTTCCCCAAAAAAAGGTCTTCTTGACCCAATCAAAGGGCTAAACGAGCCAGATAGCAAAGGTGCTGCTAGGCGGTGGTGAGTCGTACGGCGGCTCTGAGCAACGACCTGATGGGCTCTGACTGTGTGAGAGAGGTCTCAAGCAGAGAGCAAGATTTCTGATGCTCCCGCGAGATGGATGAGATCGACCCGGGTCAAATCGCTTTGATGCTTGACACGTCGGATCTGGTAGTGTCAGAGGTGGTCGACCTTCTCTGTCCGATCTGGATCGGTGTTGAACGGTGGCCGTAGTGCACGCACAAGAATCAAGAAGAGGCGGAGTTCTTCCGATCTGCCTGGAAATGGCGATTTCACTTGTTCCAGGCGGTGCGATGGTGGCTCAGATGATTGTCGCCAGTGTGGTGGCCTCGTGTGGTCGACAGAGGTGGTGGCGCGGCGCGTGAACTGAGATGCTTCGATCTGGCAGTGTCAGTGATTGCTCGTGGCTGAAGTTGTTGAAGCTAGCTGCGATTTGAGCTCAAGCCAGGCGAAGATGATGCTCCTGTTTGGTGAGGACAGTGATTCAAATGTCAAGACTTGGTCTGACTGGAACCTCGATATCATCAGCTGCCATTTCAGGTTCGTAGTTACTGGAGTCGTCGGAGTAGTAAGATGGATTCTTGGAGCAGTTTCTTGATGTAGGAGAAGATTGCAAATTGACTGTCCCCGATTCTGTGCAAATTGGTTCTCGTGCAAATTTCGAACTGTGTTTTCAGAGAGAAGAGATAGAGGAATAAAGTGGGAATAAGCTTTTAGATGTGAGAATAGAAGAAAGGAATAGAGAGTAGAATAGAGGTGTAGGTCTAAGAATAGAGGATTAGTGATAGGAATAGAGAGGTTTATTCTGTAATAAAGATTTATTCTTGAAATATCTTGATTTATTAAGTGGAATAGAATGGAAATAGGTCATGATTTCTGGAATAGGCGCAAGCCTAATTCCAGAGCTTTGGTTCTGATACCATAATAGAATTGTAAAGAGAGGGAAATGAGAGAAATGAATTGTATTGATCTTTTGTGATTGATTACAAATACAAGGGTCTATTTATAGTCTTGATTCAACTATTATCCTAAACATCTTCAACTCTAATCTCCTCTAATATCTCCTACCCTCATTACATTGATAATCAACTACATAATTGCACCAAACAATATCTCCAAATCTATATCCTAACAAATGCTGCTTTTAGCTGTTGCTCTATTTTTAATAACTTTTGCGTGCCCGAACTAACAGATAATTTGTGAAAAACTAAATTAGGGCTTTTGCTGCCAGCAGTGGTGAGGCCTGTTTTGGATTCATTTCAGACAGCTAAGCAAGTTCCACCTCCAGCTCTGAGCGATGTAAGCTCCTTTGTACTTGATACAATTTTTTCTGGTATTGCTATGTTTATCTTAAATTTATTAGAAGATTGCAGGTGTCAGTGCTGTTATTTAGAGTCTGTTTGATCTAAGTAGTCATTATTTGATCATGAGTGAGTTAATTTCATGTTAGGGAAAAGGTTGCTTCCTCTTTCCATTGTTATGTTGATTTAATTACATAGGATCATGATCCTTTGGCAATGAATAATTTGAAAATCTTGGAAATGATTATCTGACTGGTCCAAAAAAAATTAAAAACATAATTTGTTTGTGAATGTACTGTTGTACTTCCCAATAGCCTACCTATTGAGTATTGAGCTTTATACAACTTTAAGTAGTGCGTCTTAATACATCAATGGTTACGAAGCATAGATGTTTCCTTTTGCATGATGTCTGTCCAATGTTGAGTATGGCTTGAATGTTGGATATCAGTCTTAACCTTATTTATGACGATCATAAAGATCATTTGTTGTCAATGAATACGAACACTGATTCTATCTCAATGTAATTTATATCTTATTGTGCCTATGCAGTCCCACCAAACCATCAAAGTTTGCCCTGATCATATAAGGGACTGACACTGTGCATCATGCACAAGGAAATGAGAAGTTCAATTAAGTAGAATACTTTGATGACTGTCCCTAAGATAACTTAAAAATACCATGCCTTCCATGGAAGTTAGAGATATCTCGCATTCTTAACTAAAAACATAAAATCAGTAATTGTTCTAAAAATGTCATAAACAGTCCAACTTCTTATGTAGTAGGTATATAAGCAGCGATTAAAGTATGTAGATGGGACATCTTCTGAAGTATACGAGGATTTTTTATCCCATTCATGATTTCTTGGGACATGTCTGATTTTCTGATGGTTCTTGTTAGGGCTATACCTGACAATATTCAGTTTGCAAGAACATGATATTTTCTTATGGGAAAGGTATAGGTGAATTGTCCTGATTAAGTATTCACAAAAGCAATGCTGTAATGCAAACATACCACATAGTTACTACTTGAAATACAAGTGCCCGTATATTTTGAAGTTCTATCTGCCGAACACTACCATGAGTAGATTCATCCACATTACGTTTACATGTCGCGAGTGGAAATTATGTATTTTATTTCTTTCGTTGTTGTAGGTTGTTGCTGGTGTAAAGGGAAGTAAGAAATAGAAGGGCCTTTTGCGACATTTAAATTTACTATTTCTTTATTGGCTCTTTATTTTTCTCACTTGCCTTCTTTGTTCCGGTTGTTTAGGAATTGATAATCAGGCTATTTTACAATGTGTCCTTAACCTGATTTCAATGTTATTTTGTAATAAGCATAACAACATGGTAAAGCTATCATCGAGTATTCCTGCATGACAGCCTTTTATTTTGTTTGTTGTATTTTCTAAACCATTGGTCTGCTCCATTTGCTTATTATATGTTATTGCCTATTAGATTTTTAATGCTACAGCTGAACTGATGTGTAATCTAAGAAACAGTTTTTTTTAATGTGAACTCGACGAGAAGAATACTTGAAGACTGATTCATCTTTGAAGTAGAATCGTAAACCTAATTTTATATGCTCTAAATTTGTGATACAATCGAGTGAATTTGCGAATTGCTACTGATACATTCAAATTTGTAAGGGAGAAAAACCAGGATCAAGTTAGAGATGAGAATTATCTCAATTTGACTTGGTCATCATTCGGACCTTTTTTATTTCATGATTTCCTAGTCATATATGATATATGCCATGTAGTGAGCACTGAGCAGTAAATCAAGTTCTATGCCAGTGTACGACCTGCCTGATGCTTTTGTAAATGCCAATCTGAAATAAAAAGAAGCGATAAGAACGTTAGTGGAGATTGCTTCTCGATAAATGCCCACATTTCAAAACTGTCATTGCTAATGTTGTTATGCGAGGTGTTGGCTAGACATGAAGCAATATCTAACAAAACAATTGGCTGGGGAAATCAAATACCACCTACTTCGTAGTTCTTACTAGCAGATACAAAGGAGGGAAGTAAAATTAGGCCCAAGTGAAATTACTTCTTACGAAAAGGCTTACCAGCAAGATCAAAGGCTTACCAGCAAGTGAGAGGTGGCACGCATGGAGACATCGATGAAGCTGCGGTGCCTCTTAAACCGTGTTATCTTAACACATATCTCCTTCCCTTCATCACAACCACAAGAAATGTAAAAAGACGATGAAGACATAGGTGAATTACTACCCTCGTTCAACTTGTTCATGTGCTCTTTCTGAGACAAAATATCATCACCTTTTCTAGCATTCTTTTCTCTCCTTCCTTGGCTTCTCTCATTTCCAATGTGGAAGGAATAGCACCTACTGAAGGATCTTGATCGGGTAACAGAATACGGTATATCGAGAACTGATGTTGGGGAGGTAGTAGCATTCTTTGTGCCGGTCTTCATTTTCAACTCCTCTGCTACCATCCTAGGGGGCAACTTTAAGGACCCAACCAAAGAAGGTTTCTGATTGGGCTTACCGTTAGCTAGGATAGATTTCTTCCTCGGTCGCCCTGGTTCCTCTTCCCATATAAAGGGAATGGCGACTGGTACACCAGAAGGAGGCGGTGTCGCCATGCCAGAAGGTTCCGGCCGATGGAGCGGTACGGAGTGAAAAGACAACTTGGGAGAAGTGGGTGTGCTTAGCTCCATATGAATGAACTTTGTTCTGTGGAAGTTATATACAACAACTGTTGCATTCTATTATGCAACTTATCCAAGTAATTTCTCAACATATAAAGAAGAATAGGTTTGTAGGAGAGTAAAAGTTGCGCCTGTACTTGGAATTTGGAAAATCAGTTATAGCATGAAAATAATCAAAGAAGCTTTAAATGCCTTTAATTGTCACGAGAAAGCTTTGGCTAGGCGCTCTTCCCTCGTTGCTTTCATAATTTTGCGTTAAAACATAATGACACTGTCGCTTGTCGTTAAGCCTGGATTAAAACGCTGTAGCTTGTTAAGCCTGGTTTAGCCCATTATTTGGATTGAGTTAATACAAACAAACGCCGAACCAATTCTAATAGAATCTCGGCCTATATATGTTTCCTGTAAGGTACTTAGGTACCTAGCTACTGGTCACTGGATTTGTTTCAAGTTTCAGAACATAAAGAAAATGAAAGTAGTGGTAGACTGGTAGTGAACTAGTGATCCATGTCAGGATTTTTTATCCAATTTAAGTACGTATTATATAATAATTCATCAAAGATCATTATAATATAATACGGGCCATTGGAACTTAATACAATTTTATAAATATTTATGGAGTATCAAATCACATTTAAATTACATGATCAATATGAAACACAATCCATCTATAACTTTAAGAATGAATATATCTTAAAAATTTCATTGTAACCAACTAACCATTGTCAAAATAACTCGTGACATGATTTCTTTTTGAATAAACCAAGTTTATATATATATATATATATATATAATGTGTTTTACTAAATTTTTTAAAGTTTATTTGAAGTTAGATGGGGAACTGCCCCATCCCCCATGCCAAAATCATGTTGTTTGTCTAGCTGTTCTTGCTTCTTGATGGTCCTCCGCTGCATCACGCATGGATCATAGATTATCATATTATCCTTTTTTTCCTCTTTCTGCATGCATGATGCATGCATGCAGGGTTGATTGATTATCATATTATCTTCCTTTGTTTTGCTCCTTTTTGGGTACTTTTTGCGTTTGCATGCATGCAATCGTGCACAAGATTCAGATTGGAAATGATAGGACTGTAGCAATTAATGTACTGATCGAATTAGCTGGTTGCTGGTAGGTGTTCATGCAAAATCTTTTCATTAAACATATGTGATTCCTTTTCCTTCAAACGATCTTCTGTAGTTAAGAAATGAGAGATGGTTCCCCACCATCGTACTGGATGTCGAAATATTTATGAGATCATGCATAGTAAATGCCATTATCAGAAAGAAACAGGAGTAGGCGACTTAGTGGAATCGATGTTTAATTAAATATATTAGCTGTAGCATGCAATTTGCTTTGGCCATATTTTCGCTAATTTTTGTACTAAGATGCATTACCATCACTGTTAGAAAAAACAGTCATGGCGGCCGACAGCAGACTAATCAGAGTCAGCGGGCAAACCGTCACATATAGACATATATATAGTGTACTTGAAGGATATTTAATTTGTCATTTTGAACGATTGATCGGTCGCCAAAACCAAATAGTTGGCTGCCAAAAATTCATTTAATTTTTCATAAATGATTATTGTTTGTTTTTGTCTAACTAAGATTTTGATGATTGCAAATTCTATAAAAATTAGAATTTATGAACATTAATTGAAATCTAGCTTTTTAGTCCTTCGAATATTCACAAATATTACAGTGGTTTCTCATATTTGATCGACTCTTGTATACATTATAGTAATGACTTTTTTCAGTTTGACGTTTAAAATTTTATGAGTATTGATTAATTGATCTTTGGTCAATGTAATTTATTTAAAAAATTTCTTAATTGAAATTCTAAAAGATTTTAAAACACAATTCTTTACACTATTACAGAAAGAGGTCTTAATATTCCTTTTTATATATGTTGTGCAAAAGAAGGGGTATTAAAAGGATACAATGGCACAATCGAAATTCTGTTAAAAGATTTAATATCAGGTGTTATAAAAAAAATGGGGTATAAAAGGAGCATAGGAGAATGTGAAAGAGCAGAAAGTACCATTAATATCGAGTGTTATAAAAACGAGGTATAAAAGATTATCTTTAATATAAGGTGTTATAAAAAGCTACCTTTAATATCGGATTTTATAAAGAGAAGTTATAAAAGGTCTTTAATATTGGATTTTTCAAAACAACAAATATAAATGGTCTTTAATATATGTTGCTTCCAAGCAATTGGTAT
>CAXKVX010004029.1:0-18116 GCA_964058865.1 Eleocharis quinqueflora
CTTAAAAGGAGCTGAGTAACATTTGAAACTACTCTTTAAGATGTAGGCTTCTGTCAAAACAGAGAAGTTCCTTGCTGTTTTTCGGACTCACAACATCGAAACAGAGAAGTTCCTTCCTCGATAAACTGTGAGCAACAATATGTATGTTTTCTACCATTAGATTTTCATTTCATCAAATTCTATTATGGTGTTCTTTCCAAATGTGTGTTGTAAAACTATAGTGTGCTTATGTGGATGAATATTTGATGCTTCTACGGTTGTTGCACATTTAAACACTTGTGTACATCACCCAGCTTATTTTTGTTAATTCATGAACTATTAAGCAACAAGTAGTAGTGACAGATCAACCTTATATTATTGTACTTTTGTACTTCTAATAAACTTATCAATTCTGATGACTGTAAATGGTTTTAGATAAAGTTATAGATCTTGTAGCAAAGAGGGAGCAAGTCCAAAGTTCGTAATTGTTTTATTACTAGTCATTTCATAATGGTAGCATTCGGTTCTGTTATATGGTTGTGGAGATAAATGAGACAGGTACACAATTCCCCGAGGGAGCAGATGACAAGATTACTCAAGTTTAAGATTTTTGCACCATTCCTAAATATACCATTGACGCACACTATAAGATCTGATATTTGTTAATTACTCTTCATGTTCATGATGGAAATGAGCTTACATAGGGAGGAATATAAGAATAGGTAACTGCTTGCTTCAGGTTCATGGCCGTACATCAACTTAATATTCTCCTTGTTTTGTTAATAGGTGCCGAAAATAAAGGAGCTAGGAAATTTACTTTTTAATTGATCAACATATTTAATATTCGTTAGTAGACGTTTTCTTGGAAATTTCAGGGAATCGGTTTGGTAATCTCTTTGAACAAATTGCAAGATCACAACTGGTAAAAATAAATGAAAAAGTTGTTCCGAAGCGTTTGGGAAAAAATAATAATAGACTCGGAGATAATTTTCATTTTTCCTTGGGTATTACGTGGCGCATATAAATCTTCCCAACTAGATAATGTTTCCTAAACGACCCATGTCTGCCAAACATGCCCTAATGATTTAGATGTATGTTTGTTAGAACTTGACTTATACTGAACTCTGTATTTCATTTTCACTACACATTTACTCAAAAATTTTGCAAACGTTGGGAAGGAAGACTCAAACAAGGAGCTCAGCATATGGATGAGATTTGTCTATCAGCCAAGGTAAATTTTCATTTAATTTTGTTTACTTTAGCCTCAAACTTAAGTAGAGAAGCGACAAACATCAGCCAAGATAAATTCTGACATAAGCCATCAAATTGATTTGAGAATTTCACGTACCTTGATCAATGTGATTCTAAGATAGAATTGAGTAGTTCCTAACCACCCGGAAAAGAATAACAACCTTGATAAGTATTAAGAAAGTTTCCAAGATTCATTGCAACATTAAATTTGATTTTGATTTGTATGTACAACAGATGGTGTGTTAATCAAGGAATGTCATATCACAAGAATATTCGGTCTTTATTAGAATTTTCCTTTTATATAGATAATGTCATATAGTTTCTTTTAGGATCATCCTATTATTTAGAATTGTCACTTCTGCCAAATGCAGATCCTGACTTTTCACGGTTGATTTGGTGTTTTTTTTTAAGAAAGTGGTTTTTGCTTTATGTCGTTGTTTAATTGCATCCTGGTATAACATGGAGGCTCGAATATCAGTTATTTTGATACTACCGTGGCCCTGCAATTGTTTGTGAGATTTTAAATTGTAAACTTACTACTGTTGACCTTGATCTACTGTAAGAGGAATTTCTGATTTTGGTAAAGTCCAACCTGGCCGTCGTGTGTTGATTCTCTTGAATTTACCCTAAACCCTTAAAAGTCTACAGCTGAACCAAATTTGAAAATACTGAGGCCTGACTGTACTTAGGGGTGGGTTGTGTTTGTGTGTAAATTGAATGAGCGGAGAATATGAGGGTGAATAACTTCGGTAATGGTTACTTACCTTGCAAAAGCAACCATGACTTTGGTCGAATCAACAAAATTTTGTTGAATAAATAAATCATGTGTATCGGTATTTCTCAGTCAAAAATTTAGTTTGGAATAGATGTGGCCGTACATCAACTTAATATCCTTATTTGTTAATCAGTGCCTAAAATTGAGGAGATGGACAACATTTGAAGCAACTCGTCAAGATGTAGGCTTCTGTCAAAATAGAGAAGTTCCTTCCTGTTTTCAATACTCAACACTGAAACAGAGAAGTTCCTTCATCGACAACCTGTGAACAACAATATGTATGTTTTCTACCGTTAGATTTTCCTTTCATCAAATTCTATTCGGTGTTCTTTCCAAGTGTGTGCTGTAAAATGTTTGTTATTATGTCTTGCTTGTAGATGTACTATAACAGGCAATACCTTTTGATGAAAGGCTATGTGGGGAGCAACACATGTAACTCTTCCTTTTATGGCATTCAATTTAAGGATAAACACTTGCATGCTACATTATTTTCCCATTTTTTAGATCTCGTGTTAAAAATTCTATTTCTTATTGCTTTCTAAGTCGTCTTTGATAATCTTTATCTTATTTTTTTCTTGCAGATGTACTCTTGTAATAGAGCGTGTTTCACAACTAAGAGTCAGGGGAAACATCCACGAATACATTCTTCTTCGATAATGCAACAATTATTTATCACACCTTTAGGCTGGCTTCGATTTTCATCCAAATTGATGTCTTAACTCTTTTCGTAATGTTTATTGCTTACATTTCTCTAAGTTCTAGCATATACTTCAGTCTTGAACTTTGACAAGAGTAACCACCTGACAAATTCATATTCTCCTTATTCTGTTAATAAATGCTAAAAAGGAGCTGGGCAACATTTGAAACAATTTGTGTAGGTAGGCTATTAATATCGTCCAAACAGAGAAATTTCTTGCTGTTTTTCTGACTCACACCATTGAAACAGAGAAGTTCATGCCTTGATAAATTGTGAATTGCAATCACACGTAGTTTTTCTAATATTTCTAATATTTTGTTATCAAGTTTTCAAACCAATACCTGATTTTCTTTCTAACTGGTCGTTATCCTTTTGATGTGATTTTTTGGTAGTTTTTTCTAATATTATGTTATGAAGTTTTCAAGCCACTATCTAAATTTCTTTCTAAGTGGTTATTATCTTTTTGTGATTTTTTGCTTACAGATTGACCATTACAATTGGACTTGTTCTACAATGAAGGCGCTGTGGGGCGATTCGAAAGAGTGAAGGCAAAGGAGGAGGCCACGATGTCTCTGTGCGTATGGTAGCATTTTAGTGGTATGTCTTTGTTAAATTTAATTTGTAGATATGTTCAGATTTTAGCAAATTTGTTTGGCAAATTTGTTTGTGAGTTAGTATCATAGAGGTCAATATCGTACGATTCACGATACGAGTCGTGCGATACTATACGAGTAAAACGACGAATGCTGCAAATTGTGTTTATCGACAAATGCGCAAAGTGCAGAGTTGCATATCTTAGATATGTCCCACCTTTTCTTCTCCCAGGTGTGTGACAAGAAGGGAAGCTGGAACTCTTGCCACTCAATGGCAATGAAAAGAGTGCAAAGCAAAGAAATGATGCTGGGACTTGCTGGTGTCATCTCTGCTGTCAGGCTCCGAAACAATACACCAACATTTCTTCCCAGGTCAGAATGATCAGAATCTTTTCTTCTATTTTGGTTTGATATGAATTTCGGAATCAATCAGTAAAACAAGTACGACATTTGAGTTGATTTACCAATTCCTCTTTGCAATTTTATGTGTTTTTCAACAATTTGCTATTCTACGAACACCAATGACTGAAACTGATTTGGTCGTGCCACTTAATTGAAGCATTTTATAAGAACTATTTTATTTGCATTTTATAAGAACTATTTAATATTTATAGTTACTACACATAATGAAGTTCAAAATTCGTTGATTTATTTTCTGATTTATTTACTCCCACATGTGTATCTTGCTAAGTATAGAATGATTGGAGTTAGCTGAATAACTACAGCTATATTACTGATTGTGATTTAAAATTTTGTTTGGTCTCAAGTTCATGACATACACTTTAAGTTCTTGATTTTTTTCCCTTTAATTACAGTTGATTATTTTCTCCATCTGGAAGTAGAATCATTCAATTGATGATATTTTTTTAGTTATCAGAAGGTGACTTAAGATTTTTCCAAAGCTATTGATGTGGTAAAGAGTGGAGAAATAATTAATATAATGGGTAGTGCTCAGAGTCGCTGATATTTCTAAGATTTGATCGTAAGACATGCTATCAAGCTAGGTAATGCTTCGTGTTGGTGATCTTTTCATGGATCCATAAAATTTAGAGGTGATAGAACCCGACTCGACTCGAACCCGACCTGATCTGATTTTTATTGAAGTCAAACCAACCCGAATCCGACCCGACCCGAGATGATCCATAACCCGATTCGAGGCGATACCTGATGACTCGAAACCCGATCTGACCCGAGACAATCCATAACCCGATTCGAGGCGACACTTGATGACCTGAAACCCGACCCGAGAAGATTCATAATCCGATTCGAGGCGACACCTGATGACCCGAAACCCGACCCGACCCAACCTGAGAAGATTCATAACCCGATTCGAGGCGACACTTGATGACTTGAAACCTGACCCGATCCGATTCTAGACGATTCGTAACCCGATTCGAGGCGACACTTGATGACTCGAAAGCCGACCCGGCCCGACCCAAGATAATCCATACCCGATTCGAGGCGACGCCTGATGACTCGAAATCCCACCCGACCCGACCAGAGAAGATCCATAATCTGATTCGAGGCGACACCGGATGATGCAAACTTGCCCGAACCGCAAGAAAGTATTTGCGCTCTTAAAATGCAACGTAAGACGCAAGAAGGTATTTGAGTGATCGTTTCGTGCATTCGACAACGCTGCGCTTAGGAAAAAAATTTTCTTAAGTTTTTAAAGTGCCCGCAAAACTAGTAGACAACCCAAACGCATTTCTCTAACAAATCTGTTTAAAACTCGAAATTTTTGTGGCCCAATTAACTTTGCTAGACAAAAAAGTTATAAACTCATTTTTTCTTCTGGTCCTGTAATTAAGCATTGTCATCTCTTCTCGTAGCTGATCAGCAGATCAGTACTAATATTTTTTTGCTAGCCAGAGGTGATTTTATTTCATTATTAGTTTACATCTTTGTCAGATTCAAATGTTGAACAAATAATGTCTCAAATTTACAAATTCTCCTCAGTTACTGGATTTTGAAGTTGCTTGATGACTGCAAATAATCTTTCATTTATCTTATTTATTATCCTTACCAGTTATAATGACTTTGTCAGAGGTAATGGAATTCTATTTGACAAGTTCGACCCGAGACCCGACACGATCCAACACCTAAAGCAATGATGCCTGACCCAACACTCGATTCGAAACCCGAAAAACATCAACGTTGCCCGACCCGAGACCCGACCCTATTTCGCCCGACCCGAGACCCGACCCGATCTCGCCCGACTCGAATCAACACCCGAAAAACATCGACGTTGCCCGACTCGAGACCCGATCTGATCTCGCCCGACCCGACCCAGCACCCGAAAAACGTCGATGTTGCCCGACCCGATCTCACTCGACCCGACCCACAACCTGAATTTTGAGAAAATCAAACTAACCCGACCCAAACCCGCCCGACCTGCCCGACTTGCCACCAAAATATTTCTGAAATTTGATCGTAAGCTATCAAGCCAGGTAATGCTTCGTGTTGGTGATCTTTTCACGGATCCATAAAATTCCATCAAAAAGTGAACTCTCTATAGTTCTATTGGGATCTAATATTGTTGCCAATATTTTTGTTATCATTTCTTTTGCAAATTTTTTCCAATCAATCTATGTTTGTAAATAGCAGCCGGTCTATGGTTTCTATTTTAAATTAGAATGACGTAGAATTTGGTAACCTACGGATTGAAAGTTCTGCACTCAAGTAACATTTATTTTGTTAACTTTTCAAACTAAAAATGATATGGGTGTTGTCCTGCTCTTTGGAATACAAAAATATTCAGTTGTCCTAAAAAGATTTGGGAGGTTTAGCCATTTTTGTAAGCAACTGATGCAAAGAGATGCAACAATACAGACATTGCCTTTGCCTGCGGTTTCTGAACGGTCATGTATGCATTGATTTTCCAAGCTTCTATTTATTTATTTATTTTCCCTTTCATTGGTTTTTATGCTTTAGCATTTATTAGATTATGGGATTTGAGTTGCAGGTATTTGTTGGCAGTATTGACTTCGTTAAAGAGTTGAAGCAACATAAAATATGTGAGTCGATATAAAATACTTCAAGTTGGTAAAATTCAACCTCGAATTTTGTAAGTTCCTTTTTTTGTATATGTGAGTCGATATAAAACGGTTTTACTTTTTTGTATGCAATGTAATTTGGCACTTTGAATTGAATGCAACATAAAATATTTCAGTTCTCATAGAATTTAGTTCTTGATGGCCATACAGTTGTGCACTAAATTCTTGATGGCCATACAGTTGTGCATCAAACAAAAATTACACATACCATCAACACTTTACAATGCAAGTTTTAAGCACAGCTTGTGCACTTCAACTTTGTTGTGGTGCTTCAATAGTTTTGAATTGCTCGCGCGGAACGCATAGCCCTACCTAATTTTGTTAATAGGTGTTGAAAATGAAGGAGCTGGGCAACATTTCAAACAATTCGTGAAGTTGTAGGTTTATAGCATCAAGACAAAGAAGTGTTTTTTGTCCGGTTTTTCTGACTTGCAGCATCGAAACAGAGATGTTCCTGCCTGGACAAATTGTAGCAACAATCACATGTATGTTTTCTACTATTAGATTTTCATTTCAGAAAATTCTATGTTGGTGATCTTTCCAAGTGCTGTGTTGTAAAATGTTTGTTATTATGTGTTGCTTGCAGATGTACCATAAAGGCAGTGTGGGGAGCAACACATGCAACTCGTCTTTTTTTACTGTATTCAGTTTTTTCTATGTAAATTTGAATTCTAATTTTCTTGTAACTATCTATAATCTATTTGTTTCATTTTTATTTTTGCAGGTGCATTGTTTGAGTCCGAATTTTTTATGTAAAGGTTGTATGGGGATGAATAATTATCAGATACATTCTTTTTTTCCAAATTTCAAAGATTTTGTATTAAAAATTCTATGAGTAAGGCTACAGTGCTTGACCAAGCATCGTAACCTTACTCAAATTCTATTTATGTTTGCTTTCTAGGTTATCATTGACAACCTGCATCTTTTTTCTTGCAGATGTACTCTTTAAATAGAACGTGCTTCAAAATGAAGATAGAATCCGAAGAAACATTCTTCTTCGATAATGTAACAATTATTTGTCACACCTCCAGGCTGGTTTTTGTTTTCCTTCAAATTGATGGCTTCTCTCCTTTTTGTAATGTAGATTCTCTTACATTTCTCTTAGACTTAGCATATTCTTCAGCCTTGAACTTTAATAAGAGTAACCACCTCTTACATTTCTCTTAGACTTAGCATATTCTCAGCTTTGAACTTTAACAAGGGTAACCATCTGACAAAGTTCATTGTGATTAGGTTAGAGTTTGCAAGAGCTTCCATATCTTTGGTCGAATCAACATATTTTTGTTAAATAAAGTAGCTGGGCAAGATTTGAAACAATTCGTGGATATGTAGGTTTCTATCATCACAATAGCAAAGTTTCTTGCTGTTTTCCTGACTCGCAGCATCAAAACAGAGAAGTTTCTACCTTGACAAAGTGTGAACAACAATCACATGTATTAGATTTTCATTTCATAAAATTTTGTTCTATCTAAGTGTTGTGCTAATTATTTTTTGTTATTATGTCTTGCTTGCAGATGTACTATCCCAGGCAATGCCATCCGCCGAAAGGCTATGTGGGGAGCAACAAATATGCACTTCTTTATTTGAAGCCAGTTTGAGGATGAACACTTGCAAGATACACTCTTTCTCAAATTTTAAAGATCTTGTGCTAAAAATCTATTTCAAATTTTTTGTTGCTTTTTAAGTTATCTTTAACAGCCTTTATCTTTTATTTTATTTCTTGCAGATGTAATCTTTTAATAGAGCGTGCTCGCAACGAAGATAGAGTCGGAGGAAAGCATCCCTAAAAACATTGTTATTCTATAATGCAACAATTATTTATCACACCTTCAGACTGGTTTTGGTTTTCATTCAATTTATATCTCAACTCTTTTTTGTAATGTTGATTGCTTACATTTCTCTTAGATTTAGCATATACATTAGCCTTAAACTTTGATAAGAGCAACCACTTGACAAAGTACATTGTGATTAGGTTAAGGTTAGTTACCTTGCAAGAGCAACCATTTCTTTGGTCGAATCCACGAATTTTTGTTGAATAAATAATTGTCTACCGGTCATTCACTTGTCAAAAATTAAGTTTGGAATTAATGTGGCCGTGCATCAAAGTCATATTCTCCTTATTTGTTAAAAGATGCTAAAAGTTGAGCTGGACAATTTTTGAAACAACTCGTAAAGATGTAGGCTAAAAATATCATTGAAACAGAGAAGTTCCTTGCTTTTTCTCGACTCACAACAATGAAGTTTAAGGGTGGGCAATTTTCGAAACAACTCGTAAAGATGTAGGCTAAATTTTTTTTGAAGTTTCTGTTTTGACAAATTGTGAACTATGCAATTACATGTATTTTTTTCTAATATTTTGTTATCAAGTTTTCAAACCACTATCTGGTTTTCTTTCTAAGTGATCGTTAACTTTTTGTTGTGATTTTTTTGCTTATAGATTGACCATTCCAATTGGACTTGTTCTACAATGAAGGCACTGTGGGGTGATTGGAAAGAGTGGAGTCAAAGGAGGAGGACATATCTGCCACGATATGTCCATGTGTGTATTGGACCATTTTAGTGGTATGTCTTTGTTTTCAAACCAGCTTGAAGGTTAGTATCTTTCAAATCTATCTTTCTAATTCTTAACTACTAATTTTATTGATTGTAAATAAATGTTTTTTTTTATCTAATGAAGTATAAATAGTACTTTTAAGATTAAAAACAATATGCATTTAACCTGCAATTCTTCTCTGACGAGTAAACTCAAAATAAATACCAAGATACATACAAAGTAAACTCAAATTAGACTTGAATGTTGGTTCATTTGTATTGGATCCTTGAACATGCTTTTTCTTTCTCATTTTTCTGGAAAAAAAAAAACTTGATTGATTTTTTCCTTCTTTTTTGATGCCATGTTTGGTCTGGGACATGTTTTGTTTCTTAGGTATAGTTTTGTTTGAATTTTCATTGGGCAAATTGTGCATTCTAGTCGATACAACCTTTTCGTATTGCTACATGGCGATAAGATTTCTTGGTCAATTTCTATGAGGGAGCTTCTTTTGAATTTGTTCATTCTCTAAGGTTTTGTTGCATGATCAACACAAACTTTGTAAAATAATGTGATTCTCCTGTTGGAACCAAGTCTATCACATTCAGTTCTGATTAGAAAGGTTTATTGTATCATGAAAAAACTGGATACAATATTGCGGAGCAGTCTGCTGAAGGTTTTCAAAGGGGAAGCATGTATGCTAACTTGGAGCCCAGCAATAAGCATGTAAATATAGTTTATTATTGCTTATTAGGGTCTATTCAATAGTAGACATTTTCTTGGAAATTTCAGGTAATGAGTTTGGTAATCTCTTTGATCAAATTGCAAGATCCCAACGGATAGTAATAAATGAAAAAAGATAGTTCGAAAGCGGTTGAAACATGGACTCGGAGGTCATTTTCATTATCCCTTGGGTATGCTTACGTTGTGCATATAAATCTTCTTAACTAGATAAGTTGTCCCATTGTTTCTTGTACTGCTGAACACCATTAAGAAAAAGTTTTCCTAATATATTTGTTTCCTTTGATTCCCAAATAATGCATGTCTGCTGAACATGACTTGGTGATTTAGCAGTATAGTTTATGGACTTGACTTATACTAAACTCTGTATTTCATTTTCACTCCACATCTCCTCGACACTTCTGCAAACGTTGGGAAGGAACACTCAAACAATGAGCTGAGCAAATGGATGAGATTTCTCTATCAGCTAAGGTAAATTTCCATTTGTATGTTAAATTTCCACTTCTATGTACAACAAATGGTGTGTTAATCAAAAGGAATGTCATATCACAAGAATATACACTCTTTGTTAGAATATCCCTTTTTATATAGATAATGGTCTATAGTTCCTTTTAGGGTCATCCTATTATTTTGAATTGTCACTGCTGCCAAATAATGATCTTGATTCTTCACGGTTGATTTGGTGGGTTTAATAAGGAAGTCTGGGTTTTTTTGCTTTTATGTCTTTGTTTAACTGCATCATGGTATAACATTGAGGCTCGAGTATCAATTATTTTTATATAATTTTCACAGTCGATTTTCAGCAAAAAAAAGGATAAATTCATTAATGATCCCAGCAGGGTATATATAGAGTTACAGATTCTTTTGCACTTTAGTCCCTCAAAGTACCCATAATGACACTATTACACTAAAGATCCTAGAAAAGACCTAAAACCTGAAACATACTAAAACCTACTACAAATATCATAAATCTCAACACTCCTCAAGATGGGCGAAAGATATCCACCAAGCCCATCTTGTTACAACACCTAGCTAAATCTAGTGAATTCAATCATTTAGTAAGACAGTCAGCCACTTGCTCCTTAGTGACTACATGTCTCAACTCTATCACTCCACTATTCAGCTTCTCTTTGATGAAGAATCGATCAATCTCCACATGCTTGGTTCGATTGTGTTGTACGGGGTTGTTCGTAATACTAATTGCGGCCTTACTGTCGCACCACAACTTCATTGGGGCTCTCCAGCTCAAATCGAGCTCTATCAACAAGCCTTTCAACCATAACATCTCTGCAACGCTCAATGCCATGGTCCTGTACTTTGCCTCTGCAGTGGACCTCGCGACCACTGGTTGCTTCTTGCTCTTCCAGGAGACCAAGTTACCTCCCACGAACATGCAATATCCAGATGTGGACTTCCTGTCATCAGCACAACTAGCCCAATCTGAATCGCAATAGCCCTCAACGATTGAGTGTCCATTCCTCTTGAAAACTATCCATTTTCCAGGTGCACTCTTCAAGTACCTCAAAATGTGATACACTGCGTTCATATGTCCTTTTCTAGGATCATGCATGTAACGGCTCACCACGCTTACTGCAAATGATATATCTGACGCATGTGACTTAAATAGATCAAACGGCCCACCAATCTCTGGTACCATTCTTTGTCAACAGGCTCTCCGACCTCTGCACTTAACTTGCATTTCTGATCAATAGGAGTAACTGCGGGCCTGCATCCCAGCATGCCCGTCTCCTTGAGTAGGTCTAGCGCATATTTTCGCTGGGATAAAACAATCTCCTTTGCACCAAGTGCTATCTCAATCTCGAGAAAATATCTCAATTGCCCCAGATCCTTCACCTCAAACTTCTTTCCCAATCTCGCCTTCAGCCGAGCTATCTCACTCTCATCATCACTCGTGATGATCATATCATCCACGTACACTGCTAGCACAGTGATGTGGTCTCCCTTCCACCTGAAGAAGACCGTATGGTCTGCATTGGTTTGCTGATAACACATGCCTACCATAGCTTTCCTAAACCTGTCAAACCAGGCTCGCGGTGATTGCTTTAGTCCATAAAGCGACTTCTTAAGCCTACACATCTTGCCAACTGCATGTTTTGTACCAAATCCTGGTGGTACCTCCATGTAAACCTCTTCTTGCAGTTCACCATGAAGAAAGGCGTTCTTCATGTCCAGTTGGTGTAAATTCCACCATCCATTGGCGGCCAAAGAAATCAGTGTTCGCACCGTACTCATTTTTGCCACAAGTGCGAACGTCTCATCATAGTTTATGTCATAGGTTTGACTGTATCCCATTGCCACTAGTCAGGCCTTGTAGCGCTCAACCCGGCTCTCTGGGGTTTGCTTCACAGTGCATCTAACCGCCTTCTTGCCCCGGCGGTAGGGGCACAAGCTCCCACGTCTTGTTTTTATCTAATGCCCCAAGTTCTTCCAACATGGCATGTTTCAACTTTGGATCTTGCTTGGCATCTAGCCAACACTCAGGAATAGAGACATTATCCAAGGATGCGATAAATGCTCTATGCTCAGGAAAGATTTTAGAATAAAAGACAAATTGAGCAATGTCATGAGGAACTCCTGCATTGTTGCGGGCGGTTCGCTCATAGCTGAATTCGAGTTGGATGATGTCGATATCTCACGAGACGGAGAAGACAAGGACAAGGAACATGACACACTTTGGGCATTTAGCGTTGCCGTCGATTGTCTTGTAATTCCATTCTTCTTTCTTCTCCTCTTATACACCCTCAATTGCTCTCTCTGAGCTTGAGTTCCACCCTCTTGGATTTCTTGGGATCTTTGCTCCTCCTGAGCTCGAGTCCCACCCCCTTGGGTTTCCTGGGAACTTCATTCCTCATATTCCTCACGATGTTGTGTCCCTATTGATTCCTCAATAGTCAGAGGACATGAGATGCCACCTACACTCACTGTCCTACTTCTACTTCCATTGTCACAACTCTCCTCGTGGTTTGCCCTTTCAGTCCCAAACATATCTCCAAATGGAGAGGTCATCTCGGAAGAGTAATATGGTTCCGTCTCACGAAATGTGACGTCCATACTCACAAGCAACTTCCTTTCAACTGGACTCCAACACATATATCCTTTCTGAGTGCATGAGTATCCAACAAATACACATTTTATCGCTCTTGGGTCCAGCTTTCCCACATTTGGTCGATTGTTTTGTACAAAACATGTGTAACCAAAGGTTCTCAATGGAAGAATTTCTCCATTTGTTCCTTGCCATGCCTCAAAAGGTGTCTTCCAAGCCAACACCCTTGAGGACATCCTATTAATCAACTGGGCAGCCGTCAAGACTGCTTGTCCCCACAAATACTTGGGAACATTCATTGAAATCATCATACTCCGAGTTGTCTCGAGAAGATGTTTGTTTTTCTGTTTCGCTACCCCATTCTGCTATGGTGTATACGGACAAGTAGTTTGATGATGTATTTCCTGAACTGACAGGTACTCCCCAAATGCCTTGTTGGTGTACTCTGTCCCATTATCAGACCTCAATGCTTTCACAACTCCTCCATATTGAGTTTGAATTCCTTTGTGAAAATCCTTAAAACAGGCGAACACATCACTCTTGTTTTTCATCAGATAAATCCAAGTTACACGAGAGCAACAATCAATGAATGTCACGAAATATCTATATCCATTCATAGTAGTTGTGGGGCATGGTCCCCATACATCAGAGTGTATTAGGTCAAACACATGCGAACTCCTATTACCAGAACTAGCATATGAACTTCTATTATGTTTGCCCAGCTCACAAGCATCACATACCATCCTATACTTATTGGCTTTTTCAGATAGTGTGGGATATAAGCGACTCAAAAGGCTAAAGGAAGGATGACCTAAACGCCTATGATAAAGTAGCAACATATCCTCCACACTACTCTCCATTCCTCCTGTCTTCTCCATAATGGATGAGAGAGCTGAGTCTATCCCTTTCCTATCCAAATACCATAGCCCCTTATACCACGTGCCAGTCCCAAGTTTCTTACCTGTTCGTTTATCCTGAAATACTACCTTGGGAATATCAATACTAACGACACAATTTAGTTGGAGAATAATGACACTTATAGATAAGAGGCTCACAGAAAAGGAGGGAACATGCAAAACATCGCTTAGAGTTAGAGAGCTGGTACATCCGATCGTACCTTTACCAACCACTGGCTGAGCTGTTCCATCTGCCGTCTGAATACTCCCTGGAACTGTCAGGCAAGTATAAGAGGAGAATTCTCCAGCATCTCCTGTCATGTGTCTGGACGCACCAGAATCCACTATCCACTCACTTGATCTGGTGGATGAAATGGCGACATATGCTCGTGCACCATAAGTCAAATGAGTAGCCTTGTCCTTTCCCGAAGATGTGGTAAATCCACATTCCATTGTGTCATCTACCACTCTCTTTCTGTCGCTTATTGCTTTCTTTTTCATCAGCAAACCAAGCATTACATTTTCCTCCTCAGAGAGAATATCACTCGTTACTCCCCCTTCATCATTATCATCTACCGTCAGATTTGCTTGGTATCCTCCTTTTCCACCGCCTCTGCGGCCTTCACGTCCTCTACCACGACCTCCAGGCTGGCCTCGACCACCTGAGTTCTTGTTCTTTTGTAGTTTAGGGCATGCGTCCCTTAAGTGACCTATCTCGCCACAATTGTAACACTCGCGGGTCTCTCCTCTAAATTCGATGTTACCTGTATTGGAGACCGCTAGGACTTTAGGAATAACGCCTATCCCAGTCTGCAGTAAGATCTTAGTCTCCTCCCGAATCATGGCGGAAACCGCCTCTTCCCATGGGGGAATCTTTGGCTGGCCCAGTAACATTGCAACCCTTTGCTCATATTCTGGTGAAAGACCCTGAAGAAACCCCATAGTCTTATCTTGCTTACAAAACTCAAGCATCTTACACATAGGATCACTACAGCCTATGTGAGCTCTGAGGTGATCGTGATCCAACCACAAGCGTTCCAGCTCTGTGGCATATTCCTGCACAGTTCTCTCTCTTTGAACCATTGCAGCGATCTCCCTCTTGATCTGGTAAACCTCAGGTTGTTTCCCACACCATCATAAGTCATCTTTAGCCTCTCCCAGACATCCTTGACTCGTTCTATGCCATCCAGTGGATGCGATAGACGAAGCCATATAATTCAGAAGCCCAATGTATATCACCATGTGAGTAGACTTCCATTCGCCTTTCTCTAACGAATCCTCAGCTGGTTCGATCTTTTCTCCAGTAAGGAACCCCTCTAGGTTTTTTCCTTTTAATATGTATTTCACCCTACGAGACCAGCTCAGGTACGACGCTGGCCCGTCTAGTTTCACATCCACGGGTGGAAGCTCTATTCTAGTTGTAGGCTGCTGCACTTTCACTTGCAGCCACACTGAATGCTCGTATCAAGATCGAGATCTCGGACGCACTCAGTTTTCCCAAGATACCCTCTATAGGGTTCTTGTCTTTGTTCGATGTTTCGTCTGCCATCAATTTCAATCGAGCTATTCCTTTTCTATTCAAAGTCCTTTTTCTTTTCCTGTTGAAACTCGAACCTGATTTGAATTTTTTAGATTTTATACTCTTTACAAGTTTTTTTTTGTTGTTGTTTGTTTCTTTAGTCGATCATCAAGATCGATACTCTTCCCAACGAGACTTCAAGTTCTCGTGCCTCGGCAGAATCCCGACCGACGGTAACCACCAGTCGTCTCCCCCTTTGCGTCGCTCCCAGCAATAGATCTGAGATTCTGAGATCGACAACGATCACTCAGCTGTCCCTCGGCGCGTCACTAACCAATCGACAGCGAGTACCCAGCTGTCAGATCGTGCTAGGCGAACTTGGGAGTCAACCAGCCCACCTGCGCGACTGAACCAGATTAGATCCGTTGACGATGCTACCTTGCACGGCCACTGGCAACGCGACCTAGGTGGACAGTGATCTAGTCACTGGCGACGCGATCTAAGCGAACAACGACTGGCGACGCCATCTAGGTGGACAGCGACCTAGCACCGACGCGACCTCTCACCGACCTAGAACGACCTAGAACGACCTAGCACGCGGCCTAGCGAGGGTGCTCTGGCGACGACCCGATTTCCCGATTTCCATTTTTTCAAGTTCTTTTTATTTATTTACAGAGGTAAAACTGTTCTGGTGGTTGGAACCCTAGAAGAAATTTGTATGGCTCTGATACCAAGTCGATTTTCAGCAAAAAAAAGGATAAATTCATTAATGACCCCAGCGTGGTATATATAGAGTTACAGACTCTTTTGCACTTTAGTCCCTCAAAGTATTCATAATGACACTATTACACTAAAGACCCTACAAAAAACTTAAAACCTGACCTACTACAAATATCATAAATCTCAACAGTCACCCTGCAATTGTCGGTGAGATTTTTAATTGTAAACTTACTATTGTTCACCTTCGTCTATTGTAAGAGGAATTTTTTATTTTTTGTTGGTGTTATTTGTAGATTTACAGGGGCATTATGTAAAAGATTAGGGGGTTATTCGTAAGATGTAAACTCTATAAATACCCAAGGGCTCTATGCTAATAGATAATCTTTTTTTGGCTCAAATCAACTTGGTATCAGAGCTAGAGAAAAAAAAAATTAGGGTTAGCCACCAGCAGAAATAAATCCACTGTAAAAAAAAAAAAAAAAAAAAAAAAAAAAATCGCCAGAAGAAAACGCGTCTGGCCATGGCCAGATCGCGTGGAGCTTGTCTGGCCTGATTGCTGCCTGGTCTGAACCCCGCCAGCCGCCGCCAGGTTAGGCCGTCGCCAGCCGTCGCAGTTGCGGCCAGATCCAGGGGAGGTCGAGCAACCAGGAAGTGGTCGCCTGGTCTGCCACCTGCTGGTCGCCTGGTCTGCCACGTCGAGCAACCAGGGGAGGTCGCCGCCGCCAGGGGAGGCTTCATCACTGCCGGAGCTTGGCCAGGGCGCCGCCAGGTTGTAGGATGAACCACTGACACTGTAGAACCGCCAGAACGTGTTGGCCAGGGCCAGATCTCCGCCAGCCGTCCGTCCTCCGCCCGATCTCGCTGCTGCTGCACTACCAGACGTCAGAACTCGCTGTCGCCAGACCTCGCTGCCGTCAAACCTCGCTGCCGTCAGATCTCGCTGCCAGACAGCAAGCAGCCAGCAGGCCACTGTCCATTGCTAGGGTTTTCTGCTATAGTGTGCTGTGTCGCAAGGTACGCTCAGAGTTTTTTGTTGTACATGGGGTTATGTAAGGGACGAAGGAGATAGCATAGACCTGTCGGGGAAAAATTGTTTGGAAGGAAGAAAAACGTTGTTTGTCTTTAAGGTAGGATCTGTGTGTAAGGAATGTCAGGGGACAGAGATAGCGCTAAGGGGTTGGAGCTTTTGGGAAAAATGGATCCTGAGGTCCTGAAAGTCTTAGTTGGGCTCATACAGGGCGCGAGTGTCTCGACAAAAACCACTACCTCTGGCATTGTTCTGATCCAGCTCAAGCTAGATCTTCCTCCTATAGATCTGAAGCTTGATGGACCGGCTACGTATTTGAGTTGGTCGCGTCGAATTGAGGCTGCTTTAGTTGGGAAGAGACTCGAGAGATATCTGACAGGAGGCGAGGCAGAGAGTGACAGTGCTCAGCCCGATGAGTGGAGGACCACACATGCACAGCTATACAACTGGTTACTCGACACTATGGTCTCATCGATTGCCTCATCAGTTGACGGGATACGTATGGTGAGTGATATCTGGGCGAAGCTGAAGAGAACCTATGCTGGGACTGAGAACCACATGAGGGTATTCCAGATACAGCAAGAGGTGAATACGGTGACACAAGGTGACAAGTCAATCCAGGAGTATGCCATCCACCTGGAGCGTCTATGGGCAGATATGGATCATTTCTCACCAATGTCGAGCTGTAGCGACCCTGAGTGCAAGATGAGGAAGATCTTTGTACAAGGGAGGACGATGAAGTTTCTAGGAGGTCTAAGCTCGGCCTTTGATCAAAGGAGGTCGGTCCTTTTATCTCAGGCGATGATCCCATCACTAGATGAAGCCATAGCTGCCATGATACAGGAGGAAAGTCGCATGAAGCTACACTCTGAGCCGAGTATGACTTCAGGTGCGAAAGCGTTGGCTAGTGCGAGCTCAAGTCTGACAGGTACACAGGGGGAGACTCGCAAGCGTTACAAATGTGGGGAGATAGGCCATCTGAGGTAGGATTGCCCTAGGCTACCTAAGGAAAGGGATTCAGGTGGACGGGGTCAGTCTGGAGGCCGGGGTCGTGGCCGTGGAGGCAGAAGAGGTGGTGGAAGAGGAGGCTACCGGACCAATCTGATGGTAGATGATGAGGAAGGAGAGCTGGTGCCGAGTGTTGTATTCTCTGAGGAGGATCGAGCTTTCCTGGAGATGCTTAGGAAGCAGAAGACATCAGGGGTGGGAGATGGTGCATCCACCTCATTCACGGGTAATGTTGCTTACTCTGCAGCAACAGTTAGAGG
>CAXKVX010004030.1:0-37430 GCA_964058865.1 Eleocharis quinqueflora
CCACAAATCCATAGTATGATTATATATATACTTGAACTTTTTATTTATGCTAAAGAAAATGCAAGTTACAAGTTAAATATTATATGGAAAAAAAGCTGCATTGATATATTAATTGATACCGTAATCAACACCAATAAACCGGATTTGGTTTAAGCTAGCACCGGTTCGTTATATCCTCTTTTCTTTGCTGGAATAAATCTAATTTTATTACTGATAGGGGTTCACATTTTATACATGTTAGATGGTTAATTGTGTATATTAAATGGGTTACAATGCATACATATTGCTTTAGTATTAATCATTTAATCTTATTTATTATATTAGAATTTAGATAAGTATACATATGGATCTATATAATTTGATATAATTATTTAGTATTAACACTATATCAGTAATTAATTGTGCATATTATTTCATCTTTTATTTAGAGTAATCAATTAATTAAATTTACTTAAGAAAAACATCATTTTTTTAATTATTTAGTCCTTGATGCACTGCAAACAATAATCAAATACTTCCTCTTACATCAACATTTTTCAGTATGATTGTTAAGTTTATTTTGTATAATTTTTTGAGAAAAATAAGCTTTGACTATTTATAATTCATTGAAAAAAATAAAAATTATTTACAGTATATTATTACAATTGAAGGTAAAAAAGAAAGAAAATCAAAATGTAACTATACAGAGAGTTTTTCCTATCCTATTATAATTCCCTCTATCTTGCAGAATCTCGTATAATCTCCATTACCAATAGGTTATGCTGTCTTCTGGTTTGTGAGAATATCATTCGATTTCTTTCCTTCGAAACACCTTAGTACGCCTGTGTCCCAAAATTGGGAGCCATATTTTTAATTATGCAGACATGCATATTAAATGGTAATTATGTAGATAAACTGTTATAGTGTTTCGATCGACTGAGGAGAAGTGTACTAAAAAAAGTAGCTGATACGTAGATACCATATTTGATATCAACTATTGATACTGATTTTATTATGCACCTTTAATTGAGTTATCGTGTACATTATTTGAATTATTATGCATGTTATTTTTTGTAATGAAATAGTTATACATATTATCGATTTTATTATGCATCTTTAGTTGAGTTATCGTGCACATTATTTGAGTTATTATGCATGTATTTTTTTGTAATGAAATAGTTATACATGTTATTTTTTGTACTGAAATAGTTATAGTATAACATGCATTATAGCTCAAATAATGTGCACGATAATTCAACTAAAGATGCATAATAAAATCGATATCGATAGTTGATATCAAATGTGATATCTACGGAACATTATCCTTAAAAAAAGATGATACGAAAGGCTGAGTGTGTTTACCAGTAAACGAGCACGTACCGATCTGAATATTGATATGCGGTTGAATGGTTGATACTTGATACACGTTTCATTATAACAGCTCCCGTATTGTATATATTGAAATGCATTTTACACAATTATATGGCAGTTCTGCAGTTGTGTATTCTGCTCTTTTTTTCTAAATCAATTAGAACCACACAATCTTATTACAAATTTAGAATTTCATGTATAATTTTCTAAAAACTAAGAATTACGTAATTTTCTCCTCTAATCGTAATATTCATTTTAAATTACAACAAAATCAACTCAAAACTCATTTAACATTCATTTCACTTTAATGTTTTCTACATATATTATAATCTTTCATAATAATATTCTGATTAAAAAAACATGAATAGATATTGTCGATTAAAAAACAATATCTGCTACATTTACCCTTCTCAATTCATATTCTTTGTACCCATATTTTAATTTAGAATTATTTTTATTTACATGAATAAGAAAAATAATTTTGAATATCTCATATATTTGTTAGGAATCAAGTAATTAACAATTTAGTTGATTAATATTGATAAATAATTACATTTTTTTATCAAAAACAATCAACAATTTATGTACTTTATGTTTACATGAAACTACAAAAGTTAGAGTTTCTTAATTGTCACGTCAGCAAATACTACTAATGTTGTGAGAAACCGATCAATTTTAGCCAATGATTAAGCCACGTCAGAGTTTATAAACTCTAAGCCAAAGTTGCTAAACAAGAAACTCTGGAACAAAATTTTGTAGTTTGTTCACAAAATATTTTTATCAATTGTGATATTGGAAAAGGATTTTGGAGAATGGTACATACTCTAACACAAATTAATGTATTGAATGTGAATAATTTAGAGGAATTATGGGTTGGTATTTTAACCTTACCACATAAGGATTTTCTAAAATAGGAACATATTTTATCAACTATAATATGGGTAATTTGGACATAACGTAATAGTATAATATTTAATGAAGGAAAAAATTAAGGATAAATATATAATATATAATAACATTATAAACTTAGTATATTATTGGACAGGAAAAGGGGAGATTTTGCTTGTTGAGGCATTTCGGCAGCAACAGTTGAGGGAAAGAAACCAATTGGTGATTCATCAACAGGAGGAGAATGAAGAACATGACAATTTGGCAAATGTAGAGACAGGCGATGAGGATTTGTTATTAGAATCCAGTGATGATAGTATGATGTAGTGAGAGGAGTATTTTGCAAAGAGTAGTCGGAAGTTATAGTTGCAGTTGTTTTGGTTATGTTCTTTAGGTTGCATGGGATAAACAATCTAGAATCTATTAGGTGGCATTTATTTTTTCTGTTTTTAGATGATAATATATTGCTCATATATTATCGGATATCAGCTTATATCTCATATGCTGAAACTAAGACAATGTTGTTAATTTGCTTTCTTTTTAATAGAAGCCGGCACCTCAAGTGAGGTAGCTATTTTTTCAAAAAAAAAACTTTTGTAGTTTCAGAAATGAAAAATATAAAAACTAAAGAATGATTAAGTTTTTAAATCTAATGTGACGACAATTTAGAAACTTGAAAAGTTTCAGAGATGTAAATGCTCTTAGGTAGCACTCTCATCGATTCCGACCTGATTTGAAATGAAAAGAACTCCCATCTGACAGGTGGGACCGACTCGTCAGATAAAAGTATCTCGTTTACTCGCTATCCGCCTGATCCCTCCCAAATCGTATATTCGTATCCCTTTCTTCATCTCCGTTAAACAAAACCCAGTCGTTTTCATAGTTTATACTAGGCGAAATTAGCTGCATACCCATCAAATTTCTCCTTTTGAGATATTTACCCATCAAATCCCACATTTAAGTTCTTATAATGGGCTGGAAAGCTCTGGCCCAGTAGTTAGTTCGGTGAAATTTCTGAGTATTTGTGCACGCACTAAATTTTACGATTTTTCTACTACAAATTTACATTTACATAGCACCCACTAAAAACATGACACGCCAGCCTTCTTGTTAGTTGTATGTTTTGCACGTCAGCGTATATTCTTCCTTTATTCCTTGCTGCGTCCGACCTTTCTTTGCATAAGAAGCCAGACGAGAAAACGCATGTTACATGGACGTCTATGATTTTCTGCGCTGTAAGCTACAGACGGTTCAGATTTGATTCAGGAATCTGATATTATAAAGTTTAACTTACACGAATCTCGATGCAAATCAAAAGTTGAGATTTATCGCACATCACGCACAGTGTCTGTGCTGCGCGATAGAAGATCTGCCTCTATTTTTCTAATTTAGATGCTCGTTTTAGTGACTTTTGTTGTTTGTGGAAGTATTTTTTGGGTTTTACTTTCATATTCTCACTTAATAAAATTATCGAACTAAAAAGTAAAATGTTAGTTTTAGATCAATAATTATGATTTATTATTTTTATTTTAGTGTGAGTATTGAAACACATCTTTTTTATATTGGAGTTTTTAAACGCCAACATATGTTACTAAATATTTTAAAACGGATTTTTCATCTCTGTACTCACAGAAGCTTGAACCAATAATTTTTTAAAAATCATTATGATTAGCTATCATTAGATTTCTAGATATTTGCACTCGTAGACTTCATGGGAAATTCATACAAATATGGCACATATTCATATGACACGGAAATTTGCGCATTATTTTGCTACTGTTATATGAACTATGAGATTCGCACAAAAAAATCCTACTGTAAAATTAATTTGTTCAATTTGAGCCGTATAAAATAAATCTGATGGTTAAAAAATTGTGCCGGAGCATCAACCAGTAGGTGACGACTCCATAAGCCAGTACTTCACCTAACGGCCCACATTAAATTTGATTAAGCTTGGATTTTTTAAAGAAATACGGATATATGCATGGGTCACAGTTAATTCTAACAAATATTCAAAGATTCGGAAGCCGAGGAAAATTTTCACAGAGAGTCATGTAGCAAATATTTTCAACAGATAGGATCAGAAGCATTCTAAAAATTGCACAGAGAGCCAAGGACGCGATTAATAGTCGCGCCCCTAAGGAGATTCTGTTTTTTTCTGAAATCAAGGCATTCTGCATGTGCTTTTGCAGTTGTGGACCCTAGCACTTAGGGGCGTGACTATTAATCACGTCCCTAAGTGTTGCTGGTATTTTTTTTGTTAAGTTATTATTATCTATACCCCTACTACTTAGGGGACGCAACTAATAGTCACGCCCCTGAGTTTTGCTGATAATTTTTTTCGTCAAGTTATTATTCATACAATATTTATTATTAAGCAAATTATATGTATAGTTGTAATATAATACTATTTAATATTACATATGTTATTTATACACAATATATTACAAGAAATAATAAATTGATATATGTATAGTTGCTGATAATTTGTTTGGCTAAGTTATTATTCATACAATATTTATTATTAAGCAAATTAATATATGTATAGTTGAAATATAATACTATTAAATATTACATATGTTATTTATACACAATATATTACAACTTTATAAGAAATAATAAATTGATGATATATTGAAGATATAACAACATGAAAGTATATTCTCAAACCACATTAAGATATAATAACATAAATTAAAGTTCATAAAATCCTCAAACACAAAATATTTTGCAATAGTCTTCAAGATAAACATACATATCTAAGTCTCATAGATAAACATACATATCCAAATATTTGAGATACACGTACAAACTAATTAATAATGCATAAAACAAAATTACATAATCTTAAACTAAATAAAAGAACAAGCTTCATCATCTCCTTGCTAATTACCTGCGATAACGAAATCTCAAGCATTACAAAATTGAAACCAATGTTGTTTTGCGAAATAAATAATACTAGTATTACCTTCATCGTTTGGGGGTGCAGTGCAGGTGCACCTGCTGTGTCCCATTTGTTTGCATCGCCCACAAGTGTATGCTTGTTGATGTGTATTCTCTTCATCAATTTCATTTCTAATCCTTATATGTTGACGTCTCCCCTTCTTAACAGCATACCTTGTCGGGTCCGGCATTAGCTTTGGTCGTGGAATTTCAGGCCATGTGTCAGAATTGCCGAATGGCTCAAATTATGGCTTCCATGTTGCCATCAACTCTTGAACGTGATAAACAGGAGGTACGCACACATTACTACTTATGCCCCCTTGAGCACAACATGCTACGATATGAGAACAAGGGATACGAGTTAGTTGCGGTTTTTGACAAGTGCATGTACCTCCGGGCACTTCTAACCGCACTGTATGTATTCTATTCCCTTTAATCTTGTTCCCAACGAATCTTTGACCTGTTTGAACCTCATATTTTCGCTCGTTCCGGTACGCTCGCACCGTATGTGTATTTCCCCTTAATCATCGCTCCTCTAGTAATGCTTAGATTTTGGGGGAGAAGAGGAAACCTTGTTCAATTGTTTTTTTTCTGCTTTTGTCCTTCTTTCAGCAAAGTATTTGATCAACTTGTAGAATGTGATTTCAACAAGAGAAGTAACCGGTAACTAACGTGCTTCTTTGAAAACATTATTAAGGGATTCTGGTCTGTTTGCTGTCATCATCCCCATTCTACGGCCTCCTTCATCGAATGAAAAAGCCCATAAGTCAAAACGCGGTGCATTGTTCCTTTCAACATCGTTCGGATCCCTACCAATATCCTCAAGCCATGTTGCAGTGTCGGGGCATTTTTCGCGAATACAACCGAGCCTCATTAGAAACTTCCTCTTTTGATTTTGTTTGATTGCTTGCCTCAAAATCTGTGTTAATTTTTTGTTGGTAAATTCTTTTGTGAAATTTTGACATATGTGCCTTGAACAATATCGATGAAAGGCATGTCCAGCTTGGGTGCTCCAACCCAAGTCTGGCTCACTAAAAACCCGCAAGATACTCTTGTGACGATCAGAGAGTACCGTCACAACTCGTGATCCAACCACTTCCCTACGAACAAATTTCATTAAATCCTCCCAAGATTTGTTGTTCTCGGTATCAACCAACGCGAATGCAAGGGGCACCAACTGATCTTCTGCGTCGAAGCCACATGCAACTAACATCTTCCCCTTATACCGCCCAAACAAATGTGTACCGTCAATTCCTATAACAGGTTTGCAGTGCCTGAAGGCCTATATTGCCGAACCATATGCCCAACACACTGCTTGAAATAATCTTTCATTTGGATCATTTGTGGGGGCGGTAAACCACTTAATCACTGTACCCGGGTTTGTTCTTTGTATGGCATTAAGTAAGGGCACGATTAAATCATAAACTTGCCTCCAACCTCCGAACAATTGCGCGATTGCGATCTCTTTTGCACGCCAACACTTAAGATAAGGAGCCTTGAAATTATATCTCTGCTCAATGGAAATCTTGATATCTTTTATAGTAAACCTTACATTTCCCTTAACATTTTCACTAATTATGGAAGCCATGAATGGAGACGTTAAGTGCGGATGCTCCAACCTATCTCCCGACATAACACATTCATGCGGACCTTGCATTGTATTAATAATAAAAGCATCATCACTTAGCCTTCTTGATGCATACAATCTCCAATTGCAATTTTGGTCGGTGCACTCGATTGTATACATGCTTTTATTGGACTTTCTCTTCTTAAACGTGCGGTTCGATTTGATGTGAAAATCATGCACAACTCATTTTAGATGATCATTTGACCGAAAACATTGTCCCACTACCAAACCATCTTTTGTGGCATACCCTTCGTCGTCAAAGTAATTACCATCACCAATTATATCGACGACTGCATTAATATTATTCCACGAAGCTATTGGATGAGAATTGGTTCGGTCCCGTAATGGCCATGTTGTCATGGTCCCGTATTAGGATCTTCGAAAGGTGTAAAATCCATATTCATGAAAGCATCATTACCACACGTATTTTCAATTGGGTTTGCATCTTGGTTTACTAATATCTCAACCCGTTCCGTCGGGTTAATTTCTTCCAACCCAACATTAAATTTGAAATCCTCTTATTCCTCTGGAATCGATTGATTTCGATTTGAGGTTGCATTTGGTTCATAACAATTGGTACGGAGATATGCATCTGGCATTCTACAAGCTATTGGCTCAACATACTCATTTGGGGTTTCGTAAGCACGACTACGTACCACTTGCACAACCATGGTTTAGGGTCTCATGACCTCGACTGCCACTCAAAAAACCTTGATTTGTTGTATATCGAAGAACTTTTGGCTCAATGTACAACTCAATCATTGCAACAGTACCAGGATGAACCGAATGGTTCACCATAAGTCTCCAAGTATCATTACTCAACAGTTGTAACTTAGTATAGAACATTACCGGAGGAGTTAGCTGTAATCCGGCATTGAACCTCCCTGAAATCTCTAAAGCATGTGTTGAACTTGAGATCCCCATCCATCGGTATAGCTCCGTCTCCAGTTCATCGAGTGTTATGTTGTCATTCACCGCAAAACTACCGGTAGCTTTTTTCGAGTAATGCACACCATGAGGACCGTTCTGGATGGATCCTCCAGTATAGAAACTAATAATAAACATTTTATATGTAAGATTTTGGGAGGAGAAGTGTGAAAATTTGATTTAGGATTTGTGGAGAGTAAATGGGCTGTTGGGGGAAGAAGAGATAAGATTGAGATAATGGTTGGAGAGAGAAGAAAAGAAAGGTGATGCTGTATATATTTTGTTCATTTAGGGGACAGGTGGACCCTCATCTGAAAAAAATCGTGCAAAATTCAGACTTATCTGCAAAAAAGGCATCTTCTTAGGGGCGCAACTAATAATTGCGCCCCTATGTTAATTCAGAAAAATGGTGAAAAATGCATCTTCTTACTAAGTTGTAATCTTTCTAACTTAAAAAAGTACTTTGAAGTAACACATATATTATTCAATTTTGAAGTGATATTAATTTTACATAATAATAATAATAAGTATATAATAATATTTATAGTATTATATTACAAATATTAAAATTACAAATTTATTTTATGTTGAAATTATTATTAATTTGCTTAATAATAATTATAGTATAAATATATATATATATATATATATATTAATATACATATATTAACAAATACCAAAAATTATATATTAGTACTAACTAATAATTATTATATTAAAGGATATAAATAATAATAACTTAACCCCAAAAAATTATCAAGACAAATTAATAGTATTATATTACAACTATACATATATTAAAAATTTATTGTATATTGAAATTATTATTAATTTGCTTAATAATAAATATTATATGAATATACTACTTTTATTGATATATTAACAAATACTCAAAAATTATATATTAGTACTAACTAATAATTATTATATTAAAAAGTATAAATAATAATAACGTAACAAAAAAAATACCAGCAACACTTAGGGGCGTGATTAATAGTCGCGCCCCTAAGTGCTAGGGCCCACAACTGCAAAAGCACATGCAGAATGTCTTGATTTCAGGAAAAAAACAGAATCTCCTTAGGGGCGCGACTATCAATCGCGCCCTTGGCCCTCTGTGCAATTTTTAGGGTGCCTCTGGCCCTATCTATTGAAAATGTTTGCTGCATGGCCCTCTGTGAAAATTTTCCCAAGCCGATTTAGTAGTATGATGATAGCTAATTAGAATATTTTTTTAAGAGATTATGAATTCAAATCTTCAAAAGCACAAAGAAGTGATTCGTTAAGAGGTAATTAGTAATAGATGTTGGGGTTTCGGATATCGCTTATACTATGCTTTGCAAAGCATAGTAGCATAATTCTTGATTTTATATATAGATGTGCCTCCATAAACAACATAATTCTTGATATTATGCTACTAGGGTGCTCAATGGAGCACCAAACCGCTAATGCTCCACATCGTATCTCCAATTTGAAAATTTCAACGACCGATCTGAACCGTTGAACATAATCTACATATTTAAAACTACTTGAAGATTGAATTTTATATATTTTTTAATATTTGTGCTATTTTTTAGAGATGTATGAAAATCACAACTTTTGTTGGTTTAGAAACCGTTAGATTAGCAACTTTTCTACCTCTTTAAAAAATAACAAACAATTTCAAAAAAATATAAAATTCAATCTCCAAGTAGATTTTAATATGTAGATCATGTTGAACGGTTCGGATCGGTCGTTGAAAATTTCAAATTAGAGATAATGGATGTGGAGCACGAGCGGTTTGGTGCTTCATGGAGCACCCTAGACCATCTATTAAAAAATCTTGATTTTATATATAGTATGTTCCTCCATAAACAGAGTACTAAATAAAATAATGTATGTATCATATGTTCCACATGGGCTTAATACAAGAAGATACAGAAATGTGCTTACAAAAAAATAAAATCAAAGGGCTGAATCAATGTACTGTGCATTTTGCAGATGACGAGCTCCTACGCAGCGTTTAATCGTGCATAAATGTATGTGTGAATCGATTAATGAGATCATACAAACTTGAGTTGGTTCAATTGAGAAAAACATAACTAGAACATTTCAAGTTTGAAGTATACCGCTCCACATGGCCGGTTCTGAATTCTGATCCAGGACCGGACAGCCAGGGCGACCGGGAAGTCTATTCTCTATTGCGCAGCAGCAAAAAACAGTTCAGATTTTTTACGTTGTAGGCAACGAACGATTCAGATTTGATTCAAGACGGCAGAGGCCTGAGTATTATATGTTCGAGAATGTACGAATTTTGATGCAAACGGACGATCCATGTCTTATGTGCTAGCTGTGCTACGCAACAGAAGATCTCGTTCCAGAACGACCGCCCAGGCCCCCAAAAGTTCAAAGGCCCCCCAAATTAATTTTTCGATTGTTGAATTAAAAGCTCAAAAGATTATTTACTTTAATAGTGCAAAGCAACAAAGAATCTGATTAAATATCATTTAATGTTTCTTATTGCATTAGAAACTCGCCACCTAAGACTAATAAGACTAAGAGAATGCTACATGGAAATTGAATAGTTTTATTATCATCAGGAAAAATAATGAAAAGCATTGGAACTTGGAATTAAAATATTTCATTCAAGATTTGATGCCACTCATTTTTTATAAAACAAACTTGTTTCATGCATGTCTTATGAAAGTTTTAGCAAATAAACAGGTATGTATATTACATTGAGTAAATTAATTACTTCAATTATTTAATCTAATAATAATATTAAAACAATGAATTAGAAAGACACTAAAATATTTTAATTCTTTCTTTCAAATATATTTACATTTATTATCCGAATCATGTCTCTATTCGTATCTGGTATCTGATATGTATTATATTCAATATTATCAGAATTCATATTCATATTTGAAAAAATAGTAATGGATACAGATATGATATTGCTAATATCAATTCGTATCTAATCCGTTTACATCCCTAATTTTAGCAGAATGTTTTTAAATTCGGATGTAACAAGTACGGTGATACAATTTCAAAATTTATGGTACTTGAATTATTTTGAAACTATGCAAACAAATATATGTACATAAGTATTTCAGCTAATTTTTTTTATTTAAATAACACTATATTTTTAAAGGAATTCATAGTTGATAAAAAGAAACTTTATCCTTTTTAGTAAAAAAAGAAGTGAAGTAAGTTAACTTGTTTTTAATTATATTTGAAATAATTATTTGACAGTTTAAAAAACTTTGCAATATATTTAAATTGTCATATTTTGTTATTAAATTTAGTTTAAGGCTCGAAGAAAATTTGGATTTACTTAAATATAAAATTTGATTTTTTGTCTCCTATATTTTGTATGATATAGTATATTATAATAAGAACTATCTATATAAAGAATTTAAAATTTTCTTTCGGACCTCAAAATATTCAGAACTAGCCCTGCCGCTCCATCGACATGAGGATACTATAGTTGTACCTATTTGCTAATTAATTCAGGGTGCTAATATAGTACTAATAAGATTGGAAACTGGTTTTTTCTCAAAAAAAAAAAATGATTGGAAACTGTTCGTGGATCCAAAAATCATAAAGTTGTGCAGATCTCCTGTCTAGTTTCAGGGACGGATTCAGAATTTTCGTCAGAGAGGAGCAAGACTATAAATTTTTTTCCAGAAAGGACAAATGATGTACATTTTTAAATATATATGATTATTTTGCAAAAAAAAATTTGACAATCTTAAAAATACACAAAATTATTTTGCAAAAAAAAGTTTAAGAAGGGCAGCTATCCTCCTGACCTCACGTAGCTCCGCCCCTGTCTAGTTTGAGTTTAATATGTCGAAGACGTCGCCATTGTTATCGAGCTGAAGAACTTGAAGGCTATAGAAAGCTTGTTGTTTGCTAATTTGTATAGGTACTTTTTCTTTTTACTGGTTAGTTGTTTTAGTCTGGAAGCAACACAAATAGACTAGGAAAGTTGGTTTGTTGTGAGTTTTGTCTTGGTAGGTTTGAGGAGAGATCACTTGTGATTTTTTTTTTAAAGGAATAGATCAATGAATTGTTGTCAATGAGTTAGGATAGAGAGGTAGGTATCCAACTAATGCTTAATTTATCTGGTATGAATCTCACCTTCACTAAATTTGGGATCATGTAAGTGTATGTTTTAATTAGAAAAAAAATAAAACTATCATGCTAAATAAATCATTTTAGAGATTTCGACCTAAAATAAGAACATAAATATACTATAAGCCTAAATTTAGATGTTCTAATTGCTGCTAGAGATATATTCTCGCTTTTATAAGTCTTGTTGGATGAAATTTTTGGAAAATCACAAATTTTACTTAAATAAAAATAGAAGGCATCTAGCTACTTTCTACGGTATCAATTTTTTTTTTTACAAGGAATATATTTGAGCCCGTTCAGCCTTTTTTTGGGATTAAAATCCATTTTGCGTTTGGCGTTAAATTATTTTAAGATTTTCACGTCTCCTTCCAATTTTTGTTAGAATTTGAACTTGTGATTATGTGATTTTAACAATATTCACTGATCATTCATAATACTACATTAAAAAAATTTAGTTTCACTAAGAAATCGCGTAACAGAATGTTATTTCAACAAAATGGAGTTGTCGAACAAAGAACATTTGTTTCGAAAAGCTGAATATTGCTACAAAACTGTGGTGCATGGTTTAGATTTTCATTATCAGGAAACTGTTCGATCAAGAGTGCCAATCTAATGGAAAAATGTACTTTTTGAGTACACGTTTACATGAACATGTCCAATTTGAAAACCACTATTTGTTCAAAATGTTGGTGTTCTTCGTGAATTAAAATGAAGACAGTGATAAAAATTTCAATAAGAAAAAACTCAATATCTAACTTCTACCATAAAACAAGTTTCAGTACTCTTCAAAATAAAAATAAAAAATTCAGTAGCTAATAACCAAGCAATCAAAATTAGTGACAAAAAGAAAACCAAAGGTTACCATAGACAGCATTGTCAAGGGTCTTTCTAAAAATGGTCACTCAACATGTGATAAGATCATAAATTCGAGGCTTAAACATAAGTCATGACACTACTACAGAAATGAGCTTTAACAACCCCTTTTAATAAAGGATCTAGAAGAAGTTCGCTGTAATAAGTTTTTATATCTGATATTTTGGGAAATTCGCTATAAAAATGGTTTTTAAAACCAGACGGGGCACAAAATCCGCTATTAAAAGGTACACCTATAAAAATGGATTTTCAACATAATTATCAATATTATGTTAGGCCATAGAAAATAACACATATCATTGTAATTATTATATTAATAATTTTACTATTATTATACTATTATTATTTTTATATTATAATAATGATGATAATAATAACTTCTTCTTCTTCTTCTTCTTGTTGTTATATTATCATCATTGTTATTGTCATAATTAGTAGCATTGTATTATACTATAGTATTACTATTTTTATTTTATTATTTTAGAAAATAACATATTTTTATTTTTTATTCTATTGTATTTTTACTATTATTAACTAATTATCATTGTTATCACAATTATTAATATTTTTGTTGAAACCAGAGGACTTACAATTCCAAGAATATTGAGGTCTAATTTGTAAATTTGACAATTACAATTAATTTAACAATTCAAGCACAATCAATTTCTAAACTAAATTCATAATGAAATTAAATAGATAGAGTTTAGAAAATGTAAATAAAGCAATCCAAGAGAAACAAGGATTTTAACGGAGTTCGAATATTGACGATCCTACTCTCCGAAACTCTTGACCTTGCGACACGGTAACAAGGTCGAGCCGATTCACTAGACAACACAAGATAATACAACTTCAAAATTGACCTTGCTTACACACACCGGTGGAGCACTAACCCTACTCACACAATGTCGAACTTGGTTTCGTTTACACACACTGGTGGAGCACCAAGCCAACGAAAATAAAGAATGCACATGATAGATAATACGATAATCACTCAATACAATCTCTCTAAGAGTTTATAATAATTTAGATCAATGAGATTAAGTCTTTGAGCTAGGTCTGATAATGTGTTTCAAGTTCAATAATGGAGGAACAATAGATTTTGTAATGTAAGAATGTTATTGAAGAAAGAATAAAGGGATCTCCTTTTATAAAGAGCTTGAAGCACATTTATTTTAGCTGGAATTGTTAAAACGTTATACAACGTTATAAAACGTAACACAACGTTTTGGTCCAGATTTTGACCGTTGGGGTTGTCAGAAATTCGACCGTTATATTGAGATTTATTTTTTAAAACGTTATACAATGTTTTAGAATGTTACACAATGTTGTGACTCAGATTATGATCGTTGGAGTTGTCAGAAATTCGACCGTTATATTGAAATTTATTTCATACAACGTTATATAACGTTCCAGAGCGTTATACAACGTCATAGGGCATTTCTGGACAACTCTATGGTTCTGAAAAATCGTTATGTAACTATTGGCACAACGTTATATAACGTTTCTGAATGTTATACAACGTTTTATATGTATTTTCTATTTTTGGCTGGTTTTGACTCAATCTCATCAATTATAAATTATTTTAAGCTCAAATAAATTCAATCTAGCATCTAAATGTCTTGAAATGTTCATGTTTGATTATCTTCAGTTTCAAACGGCCATAACTTTTGACTCGTAACTCTGATTTCGACGTTCTTCGTGGCGTTGGAAAGCTCTTGACGAAATCTACAGCTTGTACCGGACTAGCTTGTACTGGATCAATTTTAGGCTCATCGGAGATTGTTTGAAGCCTCAAAACTCCTCTTAAAAATTTTCTACAAAAGTTCTCAAAAGACAAAGCCTTGTAAAGTTCAAGATCGTTTACAAATCAACAAATACAAAGAAATTGTTTGCGCCAACAATTTTCACTATTCAACTAACGACTGTTAAAGAATATTTATGTTCGTCCTAAATACTAATATTATTCTATTTTTGTTATTTGAATTAAATTTTTCTGTGAAATCTCATTGGTTTGTCAAACTGGCCCAAAACATTTTAATTGATTTTTTTTTAAATATAACATTTTTTGAAGTTTGGTAAAAAGAAGAGGGGTCAGACAAACTTTGCATTTTTTGAAATAAGTGCAAAACGTCCACCACTTCACTGTCTTAACAAAAAATGAAGTATACAACCGAAGTTTCAATAACCATCACAACAAAATAAAAAAACTTACTCTCTATATTCTATACTCATGCATTCCTATCATATATCTGTTGGATTAAACTTATCTCTTGTTTGACAATTTGCAAAATAATCAAGTACTAACCTTGCACATGAATTTTGGTGAAGATGCAGGTTAAAACAGATACATACTGATGTCAAACAATGCTCAAACATGCCATAGACAAGTCAAGACATGCTTAAGTCATCAAGGAAAAGCTTCACAGTGCCAAACAGAGCACAACGTTATCACAACACTCCAGAATTCGTCAAAACGGGTGTCCAATGTTAGTTTGTAATAATCTAGAAGTCAATAATACGATAAATTATCATAAAACTTTGTTCATGAATTGAGTGATTAATTAAACTGTCATTTTGTTACCTTGAGTATTATTGAATTTATGAAACATTCATTTATCTGACTTGAGTCATTAAATGGAATTGTGAAACTTCATAATACAGATGATATATACTCTTAAAAGTCTCTAACCAAGGTAATTAGCAGGAACACTAATTTACCGTTACAAGGTTAGAATGTGGATTAAAAGATGGTTAAGTTTTACAAACCATAGACATGAGATGTCGTTTTAATCACATGAATACATGTTAGAGGAACATGGTATTTGACAGACCTCGAATGAAACATTAAATGGAATTGTGTACGTGTCATTAATGTTTTCATTCAGTGTTAAGTTCTAAAGTATGAGGTATTCATCTCTCCTACTAAGAGATGTGTATGTGTGATTGTTATCTAACGTTGTCGGTAAAACGCAGTCATAACGATAGCTTTTCGGTATACATAGCTTAGTTGAGGTAGTGATGGTTTACTGAAAGTACTATTGTCCCTCGTATCTTGATACGAGTTACAGTATCACTGGGCCCCTTGATAGAGTAAGATTATCTGCATGCGGTATAATTACAAGAGTAATTATATTTGATAAGTCTGCTCAAGATCGAGAAAAGATTAAGTTTGCAAGGATGACACACACCTGCCTTGAAACTAATCTGATACTGTGAGACGAAAGAATTAACACGACTAAAATGTTTAGTGGATCGTGATATTGCATAAGTACAACATCGTCTGTGTAATTTGATGGTTATAGCGCAGATGTCAGATGCCTCCTATGATTATAGAAATTAAAATGGTTTTAATTCTATTTACCAACATAACACAGATCATATTAGGTCACACCGCATAGGAGCTAAATCAGAGAATCTTAATGATTAATTATAAATAGTTATAATTAATATTATGATGATTATAATTAATTATATATGATATGATTAAATTATATATGTCATATAAGATGACAAGCAAAAACAACGGTTGAATTTATAAACGTATACGATACGTTGTATAAAATCATACCGCAACCAAACAAATACCAAACCCTGAAAAATATAATTGTTGAGAACAATTATATGTTTATGTATATTTATATATATTTAATTTAGATTTTAATTATTGATTATGGTTTTGAATTTGGGATGAAAGTCATTTATCAAATTAAAACCTTAATTAAAATTAATTAAAATCTTAATTAAAAATAAATAAATAAATTTAAAAAAGGAGGTCGGCATGCCAACTTGTGGCATGAAAATATCAAAGTGTTGATATATATGAAATGTCATCAAACTTATCCATAAGGGGTATTTTTGTCCTTTCACATTTTTTAAGGGTAATTTTGGTAATTTGGCACCTCCTCATTTTACTATAAATAGAGGGGTAGAGGGAGAGAGAAAGAAGCACCAAAAATCGATTCGTACTCGGTAACTCGGATTCGTATCGATAAATATATTTTCTCTCTTTCTCGTATACGGTTGTTTACGGGATTCGGAAAATAGTATTTTTGTGTTAGAGCGGTATTCCATATTTTGGATAACTGCGATTCACAAAGATATTTTATTTAGTCCGTATCTCGGTGAATAGTGCTTTTGCTGGATATCGCGGCTTTCGGTATTTCTGGCAGAAGAAGTAAGCCGCTCTCTGATCGTCCTGGTGGACATCTGGTAGAGGTATCAGACGTCTGATACTTCGAGGAGAAGAGCGTCTGTGATTCGGCCGTCCGAGTCTTCTGCGGTCCAATTCGAATTTGGATCAAGGTATTAATGTTATATTAATCTATTTAATTTGTAAATAGATTAAAGTTTTAGAATTCAGTTAAGGAGTAGATCCGTTTAGGGATTAAGTAGGGTTTTGATGTTAGGGATAAACAGGAGGTGGACACCCTCTGTGGTTTATCCGACATACCCCGCTTAATCCTCGGCTTAAGTCAGACGTAAAATTTTTGTTTTACGGTCTTTCCGCTGCTTAGGCCAATTGACGGGTTTTGAACTGTTCGTAACCCAACATCCAATCCATCACAATGAGTCAAAAGGAGAGAGAGGTAGCAACAGTAGGAGTTTTTCCGACCACATTGTTACTGTAACGCTTGGCCAAGGCGTCATAATGCATCTCAACCCGTTATACGGGTTCCCCAAGAGTTAAAACGGGTTTCTGAAGGATTTGGCTCACATGACAGCTGCACAAGAGAAGAAGGGCATTTCTGGAAGTTGCTCAAGGCGTTATAACGCCTTCCACCATGCGTTATGAAGTGTGTGTAACGCCATGGTGTAAATTGAAGGTTCCAAGATCCCAAGAAGTGTCCAACCTATATAAATGATGCAGAAACGAACCAACAGGGTATAAAACATCCTCATAAGCTTCCAAGAATCAAATTGAGCACAACAAAGAGCCTAATTCAAGTCTCCTCCAGCTACCTAACCTAGAGAGCATTAGGATAGCTTCTAATCTCTTATTGTCAATCCGAGAACAAACCCTTAGCTAGATTTTAGCTTTTGGTGCACCACATTTGTGTTGTCAAGTGGTGCATCCATGTCCTTGATTGTGTTGTCAATCAGACCTTTTTATCGTGTAGTGTGGCGTTGCCCCATATATTGGTCTAGGAGAGAAAGATTGACTAGTTTGTTTAGAAGAAGTTAAAGATCGACTCCGCACTTTGTAAAAGAACACTCGTTTTATAGTGAAATCTGCCCGGAAGTAAGATTTTGTTTCGGGAGACTCGTGGACGTAGGCCTAAGTTGATTGATAGGTTGAACCACATTACATAGTGTGTTTTCTTATTCTCGATTGCTCTCTCTTCACTCTCTCTCTCTTTATTACTTTGCTCTTTGTTGATTTATGATTTGCTCTATTACTTTTTGAAATTGCTTGTTCTAAATCTTGGTTAGGTGATTAAGGTCTAAAAACTTTTAATTTGAAATTATTGATTGAAAACGCTTCCGCCTAGTAATTTGACCTTAGTCTTGCGCTTTAAGCCTCAACCCTAATTCTAACAATATCATCCTTCCAACAATCAATTATGTCATTGGTACCATCCATACCACTAAGGTACCGCTTTCTATCTATATGGGCCTAATCTCCAAAATACGAGTATAAAACCCACAACACACAAAACTACATAATCACTAAATGAAAATAACACAATAACATCTAGCAAAATAAACGTCTCACCTAGTTCAAATCCGTCAAGGTCAACGGGTTGGCTGGTCCACGGATCGACCGAGCCGGGTTTTCACAAGTTAATTTTTTTAGACTGCCAGAAATTCATCTAAGACGTATGGGTTGACGGACCTGCGAGTTAGGGTCGGGTTAGACGGGGTTCGGTCCGAATCGAGTTGGCTAGTATGGCCGATTTTTTTCTTTTTATGATTTTTTTGGATTTTTTGTATTTAACGGGTTATTCCTGGGTTATATCTGAATTGTTCTCGGGTTATTCCCGAGTTTGGCCGGATTTGCACGGGTTTGCTCGGGTTTTGCACGGATTTGATCGGGTTTGCGCAGGTTTGGGCGGGTTTGCGTGAGTCTAAGAGGGTTTGCACGGATTTTGCACGGGTCAGTGGCGGGTTGTGACGGGTTAGACGGACTGGGTTGGGTCGAGTCTTTTCGGGCCGGATTTAACATGAGATTTTTTCAACAAGGATGACCACTAACCTTCTTAGGCCTCCGATTTTTTTGGACGAGTTCGTACAAATTTGCTCTCGGATAAGGCCGATTCGAGTCGCGAATTCGAATTTTCCAGACCTGGTTGGGCACGTCGTGTTTTGTCAAATCCCTACCCACATGTCAGCGGCTCCGCTGCGTATATTGCAAGATTTCAGGTGTTATTTAGTTAATAATCAATCAATTAGCCAAGTCCTATCTAGTGTAGTTGTGAGACACAAGACGTCCATGAGAGAGGTTTGGGATTCAAGTTCCGCTATGACTATTTTTACGGTGAGTTTTTCAAGTTTATTTTCTGGTTTGTTTGTAAGTGTGTGTTGTAAGTCTACGGGGCAATTAATAAAAAAAATAATCGATCAATTATTGTATTATTATTAATTATTAATTAATTAATTTTGCATAATAATCGCGAATGGGAAGTGGGGAACAGGGAAGCAAATATTTTTGTTGCGCGGACCTAAAAGGGCCGATTGCAATCCAGTTTATGGCTCCCCTTGAAGCGGCTTCAAATCCGGCACCTCGGCTTTTGTCTCCTCTCCGCTCACGTTCTCCGTCTTCTCCACACAATCAAATAATCAATCAATCGCCTACCCCTAGGAACTTCTTCTCTCCTTCTCTTGCTACTCCTTTCTCCGCTTCTAATTTATTTATAAAACCTCTCTTTCTTTCTTTCTTTCTTTTTACCTGTACCTGTATCTATACCGACACCCCCTTCCCTCTTCCCGCCTCTCCTCTCCTCCGCCTCTCTCTGGCGAATTCGAGCTCCTTCCTTTCCTTCCTCAGATCCATGCGCCTCGCGCCTCCTTCGTTTGATTAGGAACCTCCATGCCTCCTCAAACGCCGCCGCTTGATCGCCGAGAGTTTTACCAGGATAGGAGGCACGACCGTGGGCCTGGCCCGGGCAGCTCCGATGCTTCGCGGTGGCGAGAATCCTACTACACTTCTTCCAGGGACTACCCTCGCCGGCCTCCCCCTCAAGGTAACCCCTCTTTATTCAATCTTGATCTTATTCGAACCCCTTAATATAAATCTGGTATTTTTCTTTGTTCTTTAATCTGTGATCTCTCTATGAATTTGGGAAGGTTATCATCGTAGCTATGGAGAAGACTCTGGACCTAGAGGGGGCACACCTTCTCGCTCTGATAGGTTCTGGCACGAGGATCAGAACTATTACCGCTCCTCTTATTCTACCCGGTACGATCGAGGCCGGGCCAGTGGTGGAGGCAGAGACGTACGGGGTGGGCCGTACTCGTACAGGAGATCTCCCCACTATGACCCGTATCATGCTGATTACAGAAGGTCGCCGCAGTATGACCCTTATCCCTATCCATACCCTTACCCTGCAGATTACAATCCGAGGCACCATCCAGGTATCAGATCGGTGGCAGTCCCGGTCTCCTCTTCCCGTGTTATTCCTGACCACCGTGCTGAGTATTATAGGAGACCATGCTGGGAGAGAAAATCTGACTGGAACCGCGACCGGGACCGAGATCGAGATAGAGAACGGGATAGGAAGCCCTATTCAATGAAGTGGTCTCGGAGTGATAGTTTGCCTAGAGAGGCTAGCAAAGAGGCATCAGAGAGCCCTCGTAAGAGGAGCAGGGAAAGGGAGGCGACTATTACTCCTGAGGGGAGTCCGGAGGAGGATTTGCTCTCAAAGAAAGCACGCCTAGGGTGGGGCCAGGGTCTGGCTAAGTATGAAAAGCTGAAGGTTGGCCCCTCTGACGACTTGAAGCAAGAAGGGATCATTCCTGAGATGGTCAAGGAGAATACAGTCGATGTGGCAAAAGATGCTACTAGTCATGATAAAGATTTGGAGACTGGGACTGATCACGGGATGTCATTTGGTTCCGCAAAAGATGGTTCTGTTCAGGAACCCGTCTCTGCTGTTGAGTTAGATTTGCCTGCAGCTGAGCAACAAGATGGTACTTTTATCTTGGGTATTTTTTTTAAGTTTCCTTTTGTCAATCCAATATGATGGATTTGTATTTAGTTCAACCCAAGCCGGATTGTTGTGCAACATATCCATATTTAGATGCAACTTCGGGTTTGATTTACCAGAGCATTAATTTTTTGTTGATTTGCATATTAGTTTTTATTTATTTATTTATTTTATGTACTTAGAGCATCTATTTTAGATATCTAGATTTGTCTACTGGGAGATTAGAAAAGGTTCTTGTCAATAGTGTATAGGCACATCTCTTTGCATCGAAATTATTTATTGCTTCATTTTTTTTTACCAAAACAGATAGCACCAGTTCTGATGACCTCAACAATTTAGTGAAATTCTATCTTATGTCCTCAGAGTTTGTTTCTACTATTACTATAAATTTCTTCTTTTTATTTTGTCTACCAGAAACTGATGCCAAGCTTTGCACTAGTGCCGCTAACACAAATCGCGATAATGTGTTCTTACCAAAGATTGACCCCTTGGATGGAAACTCCATGAATGCTCTTGCCACTTTTCTGACAGATATGCTACTTCCTGATGATGCACACAGTGGAGATATTATGCTGACGAGACATTCTGCATTGAATGAACTGTCACAATTAAAGGAGATTATTTCAAAACACCTGGAAACAACTGAAGCAAAAATTGATTCACTCGAAACAGAACTCAAATTGGTACTTTCAGATCCCAAGTCTGCAGAAAGAGAAGAAAACACAACACTGGTTCAAACTCTTGGTCCTGTGCATCCTGTGAGTGAGAACAAAAATATTGAAATACAATCAGATGATACAAATGCAAGTTTAATATCAACCATCCTAGCTACTAACCAAAATTCCTCTAGGAGAGCCACTTCATTGTTTGACAACAGTATACATTTGTCCGACCTACCTGAGCTAGAAGAGTTGGTTGGTGCCATTACAGCTCAAAAGGAGGAGAAAGAATCGAGAATCAAGGAGAAGCTTTGTCTAAAAAAGGGTGCGCTAAAATTCAAAGAACAAGTGCTTGCACATAAATATAAATTGCTTCGTGATATATGGAGAGATGAGGTCAAGGTGATTACTTCTGGTAAAAGAAATCGTACAAAGACTACACGTTCTCGGCTTATTTCAGATGGTATATGTTTGCTACAACCTTAATTTTTGTTTTCCTTCTATTTCCTATTTCACTTTTATCTATACACCTGTGGTTTTAAAAAATACCATTTAAATGAAAGAAGACGAGCCTCTGGAGATATTGAAGAATCCATACCGGGTCTATAAAGGCCAATGCTCGTACTTTGCTTTTCCAATAAGTACTTGTTTTCTTATAGGTTCCACTACTTGAAAGGAAAGGTGGTAAGCCTCTTTATCTTTCTTGCCTGTTTGAGGATGAAATTCTTGGTCTTAGAGTAATAGATTTTATTTTTGGTTCAACAGGAGTTATGCATGTCTCCCTTTTTACTGAAAAATTCAAATTTCCGAGGTCCTTTGGTTATAAATTCGAGTTTTTTTTTTCTTTTTGAAGATGGAATTCGCTTACTTTTGTAGTTTTGAAGTTATATTTGACAGATTTCAACATTACCCATGTTCTTTTTGTTTATTTTCCTTCATCTAAATCTAAAAAAAACACTTTCTGTTCAGCTCATATAATAATCTGATTTTTTTAATATCAATTAATGTTGTGGACAACAATTCTTTTAAAGTTGAGCAGGAACACCTTGTTATCGTAAGTTCCTAAAGTACTTTTTTTTTAGGTATCACGGATGATCTATTGGAAGTCATCTTTTAATTAACAGTCTTTGATTTTTGGGAAATACACTCTCTTATTTTCCTTTACGACCAATTTCTTCAAAAAAATTGTAATCAGGATGCTCTTTATTTTTAATCCTTTGAAAGAGAAGGATTTTTGTAACCATGTGTGATATAATTCAAATTTTAAGTAATCTGCGGAGAAAAAGCTGGAATTTTGCTTTCTATTTTTTTTTATGGTTCATGTGTTTGTGTTTTTTCTTTCATTTTTTTCTGCTTTGTGGGGGTGGGGGTGTTGGAGGTTGGGAGTTGAGGCAAGGATTTAATAATTTTGTCCCCTACGGAGGTTGAATACACATATGCTTAAACCATGGATTTCTATTGAAAAAGAAAAATAGAATATTTTCAGATAAATAAAGTGTGTGCTTACAAGCTTTGGTGAATTGCACTTTAAATGCACTAGTAGAAGGTTCATCCTTTTCTTTCTCCAATTAATTTAGACATATTGGCTTGTAAATCTGACCTTTTGTATTTTCTTTTAACAGCTGGCAACTTACTTCCATTTACGAACAGATTATCATCTGATTTTGCACACAAACTCATGTCAGACTCACATACCAAGCCTTACCGACCACATTTGAAAATGCCAGAGCAAATCCTGGATGAAGCAGAGAGAACTCAACCTGTATTTGTCTCTCAGAATGGGCTGATTGATAACCCGGATGCGTTTGAAAAGGAGCGAGCTTTAATAAACCCATGGACCCAGAAGGAGAAGGAGAAATTCATGGAAATGCTATGCCTCTTTGGCAAAGACTTTGCAAAGATATCCTCTTTCTTGCCCCACAAGACAACTGCTGATTGTGTTGAGTTTTACTACAAGAGCCAGAAATCAGAGAGCTTTTCTGAGGTCAGAAAGCATTTGAGTGCTAGAAAGGCGGTGACGACTGGTAACTATCTTGGCTCTAGGACGAGTAAGAAAAGAAAAAGAGAGTCTAATGCGGTTTCACTGGATGAGCTTGGTCCACCATCTGTTTTGACAGTACATCACCCTAACCGTCCGAAGAACAAAACCACCTCTGCAAAAAAGTTGAAAAATTCTGGTCCCAAAAACAAATCCTGCTCTTCAAACAAAAAGAGGAGTCTTGATTCTCCGGTGGTAGCTGACCGTCAGATAAAAAATTCATGTTCGGACAAAAAAGGTGTTGATTTGCCAGTTGCTGGCTTTGAGAAAGTTAATGCAGGCTATCTAGACATAGCAAAGAATGTTTATGTGCCTGGTGGCATTCCCTGGACCCATTCGTTAGAGGGCATGAGTTCTTGCATCACCGCCTCTCCTGGTGATAAAGAGAAGAGCTTTGAAGATGATGAGGACTGCTCTGATGACGGATGGCAGGATGTGGGGCCCGCCTGGTCTGACAATGAGAAGTCTTTGTTTGTTCAGGGCATGCGTTTGTATGGAAACAATTTCGAGAGAATATCAACACTTGTTGGGTCCAGAACTCATGACCAGTGCAAGACTTTCTTCTCCAAGTCTTGGAAGGTTCTCAATCTGGAAGCTGGCTATCCTGGAAATGACTATTTAAGGGCTGATGCAAAAAGAGGCGAAGCTATATCTGATGAGTTATGTGTTGCTGAGACTGAGTCCGGCACATGTAGTTCGCAGTCTTGTTCAAAGCAGGAAGGTGATAGTTTTCTTCCAGCACCAACTAAAGGCGGAGATCTGACTCAAGTTCAGCCCAAGGCGGAAATCCCAGAAATGACTTCTTCTGACAAGGTTCGTGATGTCATTGTTTTTGGCAAACTAATAAAACTGAGCAGCTGTGCGGCAGAACTTTGTGAAAATGAAATAAGGAGTAGTTTGGGAAAGGTGGGGCTGGCAGTAGATAGGAATAATGTAGGTTTATTGGAGGAACACCTCTCTGATGAGAGGTCAGAGAGGTGCAGTAGGTTAGAGGGTTTAGCAAATTACAAGAGTAAGGAGGCCAGGATGGAAATTTTGCCGGTCTCAGATCCTGTGAAGGATCTGGAGAAGAGTTAGATTAGTTTGACATAGACATAGGGAAGCTTTGCAAAATGATCCGTACTCAAACTCAAATAAGCCAACCTAGCCCTGTGGCAAACTAATTTGTGCAAACTATCTTGCTGGCCCCACCTGTCAGTTTGGAATTAACAACCTGATCCTTTTCTTTATGTTTTCTTTCTTTTCCTTGCGGGAAGAGGGAGGAAGGGGTGTAGATGCCTGAGTAGGATTGTGAGGGGATTAGATTATTTCCTCTTTTTTCTTTCTCTTTTCCTATAACATCAAAAATGGGTTTGCGTGTGACTTTTCTTTCTGACAGTGGGTCAGCAGGGTGTAGTTTGACGAGCCTTTGACAGGGAGGGCTTTTTTGACTTGTACAGTTTTGAGAAGGGCTGTTTTGTAAGATTTTTCTGACAGGCAGGTTAGTGATAAAAATAGGTTTCAATTATTTGTAGCCTAATGTAATATAATTTGAATGTTTTATTATTATTTTTTTGTGTAATTTGGATAAACTGCGAGGAAGGTTTTAGGGGCTTTTTTCTTTTCTAATTTGCCATTTTAGCATATTCTCTGCTTCTTTCAGCGTGTCAACTTTGTTTTGTTTTCTGTTTCTTCATATGGGTGCCTGTGAGATATTAGCAGCCATCATTAGAATGGAGATACAAGTTCTTCAAAATTATTAACTGAAATTGCAAGTACTTTTTATAACTTCAAGTCATGCTTTAAATATTGTCTTGAAAGTTGGTTGATTTTTGGTCAAATGATTTTGGATATGAAGGATTCAAATTTCTAGATCTGAGGCCATCAGTGAAGAAACATGTTAATTCTTATTTTAGTCATGGATCATGGTGGGGTTAGTTATTGTGGTGATCCTTTGAGTGTCAATATGTTTCAGAAGAAGAAATGATTCAGATGTTTATGTAATCTATGCTTTCATTATGCTTTCACTTCACATATCGTGTGAAATGAATTAAAAGATTAAGATTGAAATGATTGTGATCAAAATATCACAGCTTTATATGCACAGGTAATTCCAAGTTCCAACAATTCACTCTTGCATTAGCAGGGACCAGAAGGAATGTGGAATTATTGGATTTTCTATTGAAGGAAAAGCTTTGTATAAGTTTAAGAATCAGTTCTTAATTTAGTAGTTAAGAGCAACAACTAGGTCTTGAATTCTGAACTTGAATGGAGATTCAAGATCATTTAAATTTGAGTAGTTTGATTTTTATTTAAAAAAAAGCTTTGTTATAATTCATTTCCGTTTGAAATAAAGAAAATAGCTCTCCTCCAATATTTCCATTTTGATCTTTAATCTTCAGATTGTTTAACGTTATTAGAACACAGTGAATACTTATCAGCAAAATTTATATAGGAAAGATAGAAGAGTACGAGCATACATAAAATAGAGTTCGCTGCTACATGACGTGCAAAAATAGCAACAAGAATTGTGTGTCATATTTTTTTTTCCCAAACGAATTTTAAAAATATTTGTAGCCATTTCTTGCGACCCTTCGACAAACGGTAACAAAATGTAACCTAATATTTAAGTAATTACATCAACACTCTAAAGTCTTGTAATGAAAAATCCATCGGATATCATATGAACGTGCGAGACTCATTTCTTGGTTTAAATCTTTTTCAGTTGCAATCTCTTTATTTGAAATAGCTTTCACGACTTTAATTTGCTGCCTCTCACGTAATTGATCAAGCCTTCATTTGAAATAATGATTTTTTAGAAGACGAGCAAAGTGTTTTTTTGTTTGAGTAATCGAAGCGGAGGAGACTGCCAAGTGATTTTTTTTTAGGGAAATCGAAGCGGAGTGGACCGATTGAGTTACGAGGTAATCACATGGGCGAAGAAATTATTTTGAACCGAAATTTTAACTATCAACGGCTTATTGGAGAATCTCGGACAGGACATAGTTTATATTCAGAATAAAACACAATTTCTAATTTCTAATGAACTTGTGCACAAATTCAAGATTCAGAATAGAGCACTTGTCCTACTCTGAGACACTATACATCGGCCACTGGTAAAGCCAATGAATAATGGCAGCTGCTCTATTTCTGTGAGACTATTAGACTAACAATCATTACCAGTAAAATTTCCATCACCGGTGTAAATTATCAAGGCTGTTTTAAGATATTAATCTCAAGCCACTAAATTCTGCCTAATAAGTATAACATTTCCAGCATTTATAGGAAAACCAATTCAATTTCTGCTTTTAAAGTATTTGTACTTTAATTTGGGCCAAAAGCATAAAAACCTAAGTAACCCGGCCCAATAACTTCCCTGAACCCTACCCCCCCTCTCTTTTGCTCTCTGATACTCGCATCGAATTTCCATTTCCATTTCCATTACATCTCCGATCAAACAATGTCTCTGCAACGAGTTCTCAGAAGCTTCAGTCGACCTCTTGCACACGCGTTCTCCCCCTCTCGTTCATCGTTACTGTCGCAACAATCGCCTAGTCGATTTCTTCCGACCTCTGGTTTCGGATCGGAGAGAAGCTCGATTTTAGCGAGATTTTGCTCCACTTCCACCTTATCCAGTGCCGATTTCAGAAAGTTGACAGAATCAAGGTTCCCCAAACGGAGGCCTGGATTGAAGAATCGGAAGAAAAGAGCTAGCCTCAGACCTTCAGGTTTTGATTCTTTTTTTTAAAGGCCATTTTCGTTCTTATTTATAGTCCTTTATGTATTATGCAATGTATACCAATTTCAAAACTTTTCCATGCACCAGAAGTTATAAGATATATTAACTATTGCATTTTTTTGGTGTAAACAATTTTAGCTGTAATTGTAGTCAATTTGATTGGTTATGTTTAAGTCGAAAGTTCTATTGGTAAATTTAAGTATTTAACATTAGTTGAAATTGTTATCGTGATTAACATTGAATGTGGAGTGTGCCAGTATTTTTAGCCTTGTTTATATTTCAATTTTGTTTGTGTTTACCATTGAGTGTGAGTGTGCACATATTTTTAGAGCTATATTTTACTTTTGGCTACTGCATATTCGTCTTCACTATGAGGAAGCACACAAACATGCTAGCAGTTCAAACTTCAAAGTAACTAAAGGAGGATGAGGCATCCTTGCCAAGTTTACCTTGAACATGTGAAACTGTTAGTTATGCTTGTTTAGTCGGTTTTTGCTTTATATTACAATGGTATTTGTTTTCTTAAAAAAAGGGCCGTATGCATGGGTGAAGTATGTTCCAGGAGAACCAATAAAACCGACTCAACCTAATGAAGGGAGTATTAAGGCCAGGGGAAGAAATGAAAAGAAGCGCATCAAACAACACAAGGCATTTGTCTTGGTAATCTCTCTCTCTCTCTCTCTCTCTCACACACACACACACACACACACATACTTAGGCACACACGCTCATAAATGCATGTGTTATTTAGTTACCTTATTGCAACTTGCATAGCTTATAGTTTTTGCATTGTCATATAGACAAATTTTCTTAATGGAGAGTGAAAGAACAAGTTTACAGTTGTTGTCAAACTTCATTTCGAAGTCTCAAAATATATTTTTTATATATAAAAAATAGTGCCAATGTGTTAGTTAATCTAATCCTTAAATAGGAAATCTAATCCTTAAATAGGAAGAACTAATTTGAAAGTTGGAATTCATATGTGGGTAGTCTGAGAAAAAGAAAAGGAAGGCACAGTGGGCTGAGGCAAGGAAGAGGAAGGAAGCAGCAAGGATAGAGAGGAAGATGGCACAGGTGGCAAGAGAGAAGGAATGGGCTGAGCGATTGGTACAACTTCAACAACTCGAACAAGCCAAGAAAAGTGCTGCTTCAACAGCTTAAGTTGTATTAGGTAGCTCCGTTTTTCTTCTTTTGCTCTTTGGATTTCTTTGCCTTTTATATTAGTAACCTGTATGTTTGGAATGAGTCGAGTTATTTACCTCTTTTTGTGTGCTTGTGGCTGGTGATACTGCCAAGTTCTGTGAATTGTGATTTTGTGTCTTCTTTTTTGTTAGTTATTTGATTTTTTGTTGTAATTTGTAAGAGTAAAATAGGGAATAACGTTGAACCCTAGGTTCCTAGGGCAATTACCAAGTTGTCATTTTTAGTTTAGTTTTCTGAGATCCGTTTTTACCCCTGATTTTTTCCAGATGCCAATTTTCTGTCAAAAAGTGGAAGGGTAGTTTTCGTAGCAATGATGTGCAATAAGTCAAGTTGTTGCATGTTTTTTTTCATATTAGAACACTATAAGAAGTTGCGCAAAATTATGTCCTCACTGAATGTTCAGGATCAGAATGCGACTTTGAAAATTACAGAAATAAGTAATACTTTGGGATTATATATGTAATAAAATGATATGCATAATTTTTCCTTTTTTTTCTCCTTGGTTTTAGATACAATTAACACCTGTCAGTTCCATCTGCAAGTATATTGTGATATGATTCCAATGAATTACTGCCACAGACCTTGGCATCATCTAGGCTATCTGCTGTGGTTGAGTCGTTGAATGTTCACTAGGGAAAAGTATCTTCGAAGGCGGATTCCATTTCTGATTTCCCAACATTAGTTTTTCAAACCTATCACACAAAATTGTGAAGTTTGGGCCAGTTCTGGTCTGCCATGATCTGAACCATCTAACTGGAATCAGACGGTCCGGATTGGAAGGGCCTCTGACTTGTGATCAGTAGATTTGGGCAAGTATGCTGAGGCCATCACCACCAGAGATATGACCCAGTGTTATGGTGGATAATACCATGTTATAAATTTTTTTAAGTGAATCCACTTAACATAGGGAGTGCAATGGATTAAAGTGTGTACCACTTTGGTATTGGCAGTGGCGTAGCCAGGATTTTGGTTCAGTGAGGTCCCTTCAGAGCATAGGCACGCCGACGTGCCGGAGCAGAAGCTTGTCGGTGAGTCAAACCAATGAGATAGCCAAGATATTATGTGACACGGTATAAAAGAAGAGCTTCTATATCATTCTGCAATATTTTAAAATTATAATATTTCAATTATTTAATACTATAATTTGGATAAATTATTATCTACATTGATTTGAAACAGATAAAAAAATTTATATGTTTTTCTTCAAAAATATTACATGCAATTTCTTTTAATTGCAATTGAACAATAACTTGAAATAGTTCTTTATTGGTTGGCTAATAAAATATTATTCTATTAATAGTGGCGCAGACTTTCGAGTCCATCTACCTCTCTCTTTATTAAAATATTTGATGATCTTATAAATTTAACGGTTGAGATCTTGGATGCACAAACGGGTGTACGGTGTACCCATCCTTTTTCGCATCTGAACAGATGTTAACAGAAAATGGGGTCCCTGAGTTTTTTTCATTGGGGTCCCTGAATTTTTTTCACTGAAATCCCTTATAATTTCTGAAATTTCAGTGGGGTCCTGGGACCCCATTTCTAACATATAGCTTCGCCTCTGGGTATTGGCTTTAGAAAAGTTCTCCTTTTCCTCACATGAGTTCGCACATGCTCTTGTGTTCATACTATAAAAACTGTCTTCATTTTGCAGTAATTGGAAGGGCCTGTGGAAAAAGACTCAGTTGCATTTCTTGATGCTGATTTTGCAGCTTTTGCTTCGTGATTCTGTTAGTAGTTTTACAAAAATACCCCTTGTTTATAGAATAAGAGGAGATACTTTGGATTCTTGTATTCTTCAATGTACTAGTTCTCTCTAATACTAACGTTTTACAATAGAATGTGAAGGCTAAGCTCTTAGACATTTTGTAGTGCCAATATGGGAACCTTCCAAATTTCATTTTCCCTCCCATAACTTTCAAGTATTGGATTATTTTCTTGATTGAATAGTGAATCTTATCTTGTGCGCTCTTCCACCAGTCAACCCTCTGGCAAGCATTACAATATTTATGTTTTTAATACATTATTGTCAGCTATTGATTCATTCTTTGTGATTATGTAATTGACATTTTTCCTTTTTTATTTGTTTTGTTGTTCTGGCCCAACTTAGGAGATGTGAAGAACTTAAAAAAGTCTTTGAGCGACTTCTATTTTACTTGTAAAATACGAGGATAATATGTCTTTTTAAGAGATAATCTACTGTGCTCTCTCGAGTGAACTATATGTTTGTTTACATATACTGTAGAAATTTAAGAAAGCTACTCAACAGATGCCAATCTATTTTTGAGTCCTAAACATGTAACCAATCCTACATCTTGCTCACTGTACAAAAACCCCAGAAACATACTGAAGGATATTTAATAGAAATGCACAAACATATAAGATCAATGCAAAATGTCTAGATATTGAAACAATGTTATGCACATCCATGTTGTTTAATAAAGCTGTTCTCTTCTGTCCCGCCACCACCTCCACCTGCATGAAATCAATCCAAAACACATTCTCAATCACATTCATTTAAATATTTCATCAATTTCAGTTTAAAGAAAATCATGATCAATTAGTACCAGTAATAGTCCCATCGAGGGTTAATCTTTGACATGTGGTTGACTCTGTAAGGATAACCAGAATCGGCATGGCGAGCATTGCGGAATGCACAACAGCCAATGGCATAAATAGCAATCAGGGCAACAAGGACAATCACATTGAGTACTGATATCTTGTGCCAGTTCCTTCTAACCTGCTCCAGCATGCCGGCCTTGCATGATTCGCATGCGTAGCATAGTATGTTTGGTGCATTGTTCCACCTATAGCAGTCGCCATCCTGCACAGCAATTGCCATGCCGCCGCTGTATGTGCATGAAGTTGGTGGTTTGCAACATCCAGACTGCAGAATTTTACTATAGTAAACTTTTTTCCCTAAGGGAATTATGCTTCTAGTTCCAACTGTCTTATGATGCTTTAAATTTTGAACTGGGAATGAATGAATTAATTAAAGATTTGGAAAATTAAGCTTAATTTATGTTATATAAGTGCAAATAGGACTATGAACTGCATGTGTTTTCCTGATGAAACTATGAGATTGATCGTTATGATGGTTCCTTTACTAAGATTCGATCTTTTATTGGTACTTCATACTTAGTGAAAGCTAGTGACTAGTGATTATGCCATCATAGTCAATTTCAGAGTTGTCCAATAGAATTGGGCAATTTATTTCTGAAATATGGCAATCGGCATAGCATACCTGGATAGGAGACAAGTCACGCTGTAGGTAATCTAACGGTGTGTAGGTGGCGATCTTCTGGCAAGCCTTGGACCCAACCACACAAACAAGAGCTGTATGCCACTTTTTGTCATCAGCGATCTGCTTTCTTAACCACGATGAGTATTCTCCTAGCTTGAATTCTCGGTACACTCTACCCGGCACTTGATCTCCCCCTCCACCTGCCGTGACGACAAATCTGTAATATTCATCGAAAAGAAAATAACCTGGTGTCATATAAATTTGATTCAGGAAAATAATACTTACCTTATGTTAAACGGTTATTAACTGATTTTGTGGTATCTTTTTCAAGTTTGTACCAGATATGACGATTTTTTTCAGTAACCATCATCATATCTTGTATCTTTTTCAAGTCTGTACCAGATATGAAGATTTTTCAGTAGCCATCATATCTTGTATCTATTTCAAGTTTGTACCAGATACGAATATTATTTAGGCACTAAGTGCAAGAAACTAATGGTGTCTAATTGGGACTGCCATGTATGCATGCAATTGTCAGTGGATTTTGCTGATCACACTTTTCTTTTGAATGACGGAAATAAAAGACCAGAAAAGTAGAAAACAATTGAAATCAAAAGTTGAAGAGCGGAAACTAACCCGAAAGCAGTGAATCCGAGCAGTGCAATAATGAGAATTAGCATGGCAAAGAGGTACAACCAGAGGGCCCACGCCACACCGAAACATGCTCCGACAAATCCGGTTAATGACACAAGCAACACAACAAAACCAAGTGCCAATAGCGGTGTCTGAAGAGCCGACTGGCACGTGGATGAGCCGTGGGCCAACCAGAGGCCGCCGCCTATTAGTGGAACCGATGCTAGAAGTGTTAGTAGATTGAGGTAGCCTATGATAGTGTTGCTGAATCTCTGGTGGTACATCCCTCTTGAGTGCTCTCTCTGTCTGTCTGTCTCTCTCTCGTTTATGGTGTATATGGGGCTTGTTTAATTGTTTATTTCTCCTTTGCTTATTATTTATTATACCTTTCTTTCTCTGTTGCTGAGCTGAGTTGCTTTAGTGAGCGGCAGTGGCGTTTGCTTTTTCCCTCCTTATTTGGTTTGATTTCTTGCTTGCCAGTTGAGTAGTGCCTTTATTTGGGTTGGGAGTGGGTACACTATGAGTGCACTAATGGTTTAAATCGTTTGATCAATGAACCATACTTTCTTTCTTAATAGTTTAATAATTTATTATTTTTTCCTCTCCAAGTAATTTAAGAAGAGAGAGTGTAATCCATTGATCCAATGGTTCAAATTATAAGTGCACAATCAAATGATGCACTCATGGGTGTACTCACTCCCAACCTCCTTTATTTATGGACTTCCATTTTGCTAATATGCCCTCTATTAAAACCTTATTCAACTATGTCCTTATAGATACTCAAAATTAGTCATTCAGTTCAGCTAGTTTACAATATAGGAAAAATATACAGTGCTCTGTTTGACGAAATACAGTGTCACTTTCACTTTTTGAATGTCCTTTATACAGTGACATGGTGCCACCAAATCTCAATATGAGAAATTTGGCTTGATTTGGAGTCTTTTGCTGTTTTTCATTTCACTGCACTAATTCTTACTTCAGTTTCTTTTTTTTTGGGAAAAAATACAGTGGATTCTTACACATGCATTAAGCATTGCAAGATATATATAACTATATGTTTTGACCTCTTCATATATATAACTATATGTTTTGACCTCTTCATATATATTTTACAAATACGTTTTATTTTGCCTTTACCACTTATTTACTGATATATGTAGTATAAATTTTATCGTAACATTAATGTCATAACATGCCTTCTCAGCTTCTCTATAGTGTTATTATTGCAGCATTAGAGTTAAAACGTTGGGTTTGAACATAAAATTACAAAAGCTAAAATTTTGGAGCCCAACATTACAATAAACGAAAAACGCGTGTCCTTGATATTGGTGCAAATTTCTCTGGCGTGGCATGTAATCTAGTTTTATCATCCCCATTGCTTTAATAATGTTGATTTGCTTTTTGGAAACCCTGAGCAGCTTTATTTTTTTGTGCTTCCTTAGTTTCCTCTTTAATTCTTAGTGAAGAAGGAAAAATACAGTGGGGAAGTAAGAGATAGAGGCGTGTCTTTTTCAAGAGTAATTAAAGGAGATTACTTTGTGGGTGTATTAGAAGGGTTTATAATGCATTAATGCAACCATGCAATAATTAAGAAAAGAAAAAGCATGCTTTTTTTACGAGATAAGATCAGGTAGGAGCAGATTGGTAGAGTGTATAGACACATGCATGATCCTACTTTATATAAAGGTAATTGTTGTGTGCCTTCTCTTTATTTTATATAAATCTGATGTGGCATGTTGGTCAAGTATAGATGGCATTATTATATGAGTTGATGTGAATTGATTGATAATTAAGATACTAATAATTGTTCATTTTTTTTATTTCTCGACAATTCTTTGAAAGTTCTTTCACACAAAATAAACAAGGCTGCTTTTTCCCCCTTGATTAAACGATAAGGAATTGTTGGAGTAAATAATTCTAGCTACCGTGTGTCGGATTTTAATTGTTAAATTAGTCCTTGCTTAGCATTCAGTCGTCAACGTAGCTTATGACAGGAGAGAGATCACAATTTGTAGACAATTTTGTGACTTTTTTTGTTAGGAATACTGTTTATTTCATCTTTTCATAGCAGGAAAATGTTGGTTTTCAAGTTGAGTTCGTTCCAAAGTTCGTCAGCAAATTGTCTTTGTTTTGTTTCACCAGTCTCAAACAACTCTATATGTCAATAATTTTAACTATTTGTCAAATAATACACACAATTATTTATCGTTTCAATTTAATTATTTTATATATAGAAGCGGGTTTGGATTGGAGCACACTACTACAAAAAAGGACTGTTATAGTCCTCATTTTATATCAATTAAAAGAAATGTCGCTATTATAATCCTCAGTGGTATTGTAGAAATTAACTTGAAAACTATAACACAGGACATCAACACAATGCCGCTATAAAAGGTGACTGAAAAGATCTCCAGAAGCTATAATAGCGGGCATAAGATGGAGCCACTATAAAATGACTTATTATAGTGAGCATTAGAAAGAACTCGCTATAATATTCCAGATATTTACAGCGTCCCATGTCGAGGACCCGCTATAATAGGTCTTTAATAGCGAACGAAATTAAAGGCCGCTATAATAGATTTTTTTAAAAGCGAATGCTGGCCAAAGTCCGCTATAATATTTTCTAGGTTCTTTTTAAAAGCGAATGCTGGCCAAAGTCCACTATAATATTTTCTAGGCCGTATTTCAGTAGTGCGTCAATCATCTTCTTCCTCATTTTCCTGTGCGTCAATCCGTGAGAAGCATTAATTACATCAGCCACCATCTCTTAAAACTCCATTAATACACCTTCGAAACTCAAAGAAATGAGCCCAACTCCATTTATAATACCACTTGAAGAGGTCGAGGAAGATGAAAACACTGTAGCACAATTTCGTCGGAGTTTTCTTCAAATTTATTGAGATTAATTTCATTATATATATATTTCAATCTTTAAAATCTTATGAAAAGAAATTGATGATGTGTATGAATATTTAACTTAATTGCACGCATTGCATAAATTTTGTTTGGTATTGTCATATACGACCAAAATATCAGAACATAAATTGATTTAGGTCGGTACCCGTTCGATATTAATCCAATAGAAATTAATCTCGAATAGTTCCCGTTTGGGACTGCTCTTTGAACACTTTGTCTCATTTAGGATTAGTGGACATACGATAGTTGCAATCTAATGTTTGCGGAGAATTTGGTTTGGTATTTCCCCAATTGTTTTCACGAATACGTGCGTACATGCAAATGTGCATCGGCGTATTCGGGGAGCTGAGAGAAAATGTTGTCGGATTATTCGTAGACACTAGATTGCAACTATCGTACAATCATTAATGAAACAAAGTGTTCAAAAATTGAGTTAGAATTATTGGCCAGTCCAAAACTTTATGAGCCAGCCGTAGAACAATTAGCAGCTCCCTTTAATACTCATGGTTCGCTATAATAGATCATTTATGTCCGTTATAGTGAAAAAATCAAACAATTAAAAAGTTTAATTAACAAATAAGAGAGTTGATACGTAGATACCATATTTGATACCGACTATTGATACCGATTTTTTTGAGGGAAAGAAGGAGGTCAAGGCCTCCAATTTTCATTAATAAACGATCACAAGTGTGATCCAAGTTACAAAAATTACAAAAGTTTATTTATGTACAATCTAGCTAAGTTATTCGTTAATCGTTGTGGTGCCTTAAGTTAGTTGTATATCCTCAATGAAGCCCGCTATCAATTCTACCCTCTGCATTACATTTCTTTGAACCAACCCTTATCTTCCAACAGTATTTCTCTCACTGTCCCCCTTATATCTTGCTGCTTTCCTGTAAAGATTCGTTTGCATCGCTCTCTCCAAAGCACGAAGTTTGTAACTATCTCGATTTGCGCAGAATATACGTCCGTAGTCTGTGTTAACAGGGAGTGCGGTTTCAATGATATGTAGCATGAAGATAGTCGGTTGCTGGGTAGAATATCCTGATACAAGTAATGTCTCACTGCTCTTGCGTACCTACAACTAAAGAAAATGTGCTCCATGTGTTCTACATCTTGCTTTCATAGGTGACAGAAGTTCGGCATTTGCCAACCTCTTCTGACCAGGTTGTCAACGGTGGTTAGCCTGTTGTTGAGCATGATCCATGAGAATATCAACACTCTCGACGGTGCCTTGATTCTCCATAATTTGCCTAAGTGGGATGTTATGTGAGGTGTGTGAATTGCAAAGTTGTATAAAGATTTCACTGTGTAGTGCGGTGGCTGCCTTGTCCATATGAGCTTGTCCTCCTCGTTTGTATTGATCATCTCACGTTGCAGCCTCGTAAGCAGATCCTGTCTCTGCTGATTTGCATTTGTTCCTTGGACTTCTTGTATCAACCACCTGCCTTGCATAAAATGTTGGCTTACGGTGCTGTTTGGCTCTTGTATCTCACTGTACAGTATTGGATATGTATCCTTGATCGTATTGTCTAGCCAGCAATCTTTCCATAATCTTGTCTTTCTACCGCTGCCAATCTGCATTTTTAGTGAACATGTGTATATATGCGTGATCTTACTGATGTCTTTCCAGAATGCAGAGGCCTGGTTCTGCTCCCACGGTTTGGAGATTGGGTCTTGTAACATTGTTGCTTCCTTCCACCATGCTTGATCATGGAACTGCCACGACCATGGCCATTTAATGAGTAAGGCGTCATTAAATATTTCCAAGTGTCTGACTCCCAACCCTCCCATGGCTCTTGGTTTTATGGCCATTTCCCAACTGATCATATTTAAGCCTCTGCCATCTTCCTTATGACCGTGCCACAAGAATTGCCTTCTCATTTGATCAATTTTCCTAATTACCCATTTTGGCAATTTAAAAACTGACATGAAGTATGTCGGTACGGCAGACAGCACCGCATTGACCAAAATCAATCGTCCTCCTATGGACAGTAGTGAGGCTTTCCAATTAGGTAACTTGTGTTGAATCTTCTTTATGAGTTGGTGATAGTCTGCTCTTTTTAGTCGTCTGTCAGACAATGGGAGGCCTAGATAAGTTAGAGGGAAGAGTGCCGATTTGCACTGAATTATGCTTGCAAGTGTTTGAGA
>CAXKVX010004031.1:0-19348 GCA_964058865.1 Eleocharis quinqueflora
GTATGGAGTGCATGACAATTATTTGAAGCAGGTTCAACAAGTGGGCCCCCATCAGACCCAGTTGCAATGATGGAGTTCTACATGAAAAAAGCAGCATCAGAGGAGAAAAAGAGGCCGCCTCGGCTATCTAAAGATGAAATGCCCCCACCTCCTTCCCTTCAAGGTTTTTTTTTCTTATCCCCCAATTCTAATAGGTCAATTGATCTACACCAGTTGCCAATAGCTGCACATTCCAGGTTGCCCGAGTCCATTGAGATATCTAATAAAGAGTCTTGTTATTATGGGCTGGTTTTCTGTTGAGGCCTTGTAGTTGCTTCCAATATTCTGATTATTTTTTTTTTGTATATGTGGTTCTGAGTATATGCAGCTTGGGGTGGTTCAGCTACGACCTGATTGATATAATGACAGCCTCATTAATTATTTACTTTTTTGCAAGGTTTTAAAGGTGGTCCATTGCTACTTCATAGAGCTTTATTGTTCATAGTCACATCACACAATATAATATTTGGCATGTTAGTGGTCCTTAGCTTATGTAAAGTATATTGGGGCATTTTTCTTTCTTCAGTTTAAAACTTTTGTGGTATATAAGCATAGTTTCTTCATTATTTCTCTATGTTTTACATTCTTATAGTAGCCACCTGGTATATATAGTTACTCAAAAATACTAACTTATATGTTTGTTATTTTTCTAAGCATCAGGATTGGGTAAAAAAGGTCACCACATGGGTGACTTTATCCCTCAAGATGAACTGGAGAAGTTCATGGCACGTTGTAATGATGCTGCAGCACAGAAGGCTACACTGGAGGCTGCAGAGAAAGCTAAGATCCAGGCTGACAACATTGGGCACAAGCTACTTTCTAAGATGGGATGGAAAGAAGGTATACCCAATTTCAGGTGCTAGGCTTTCACATATTTCTTGTCGGTGGCCCTATATCTAGTACGACTGCAAATTTAGCTTCGAGCACATGGCTCACTTTTTATGCTTAAGATGGTATATAACTGTAATTGTTTGCTCTTTTGCGTTATAGGGGAAGGACTTGGGAGTGACAAGAGTGGGCGGTCAGTCCCAGTAATGGCTGGGGATGTGAAGAAGGACAACCTGGGTGTGGGTGCAGTGACACCCGGTGAGATTACTGCAGAAGATGATATCTATGAGCAGTACAAGAAGCGTATGATGCTTGGCTACAAATACCGGCCTAACCCTCTGGTATGAACTATACCGCTTTATATATGTAAATTCATATATTTACACTTTTGTTGGTTGCCCCTTAAAGGGCTTTTCTTTCACCCAAAACATACTCCTCAAATACTTCCGTAGCCCTCTTGAATGTTTAATCCTTGAGGGCTTAAAAAAATATTTTGGATCACGAAGCTGTTAAATAACTCCGCCTATGTTTTTTACATAGCCGGTCCCAAGCCCGAAAGGAGGAGTATTTTGATAGGCTTGGCAAGCCAATATAAAAATTCAGCCAATCTTATGGAAATGAAACCCAATATGGATTTCATTTCTGGCCACCCGAACTTGTTTGGGCCAAAATGTTTTGTAGTAGTATGAAGCTGTTAAATGTACCTTTAGTATTCAAGATTTTCTCATAGCCTTTTCAATTCTATTGAGTTATGATAGAAGTTTCAGGACCTTCCATTTTTGAACTTTAAGACAACATCCTTTTTTTGCATATTATTAAGGCCTCAGAAGCCTGTGTACTTTCTCTGACCGAAATGATTTTGATTGTGTTTTGTCTTGTTTCTTCTTAAGAATTAGTTAAAAAGACTTGTTTTCAGACGTTCTGTTGGTTGGGACAATTTTGTACCTTTTGAAGGGACCAAGAATAACAATTATTTAATTAGAATAATAACTATTATGTTATAATTATTGTAATAATGATTACTATTTTCTATTGTCATTATTATTTCTTGTAGGATTAGAGGACGATATTTCTTTATTTGTTTTCTGTTTGATTCTTATATTTTTGAGAGCTTTTAATGGGAGTTGTTAAATTGTAGGGTAACCCAAGAAAGGCATACTATTAATGATTGCTCTGCGGTTGTTCTATCAAGTTGTAAGACACTCCTTTTTGCCTCTTTGTCTGTCATATCAGTTTTCTTAATCTTTTTCCCTGGCTGCAAATTGCCATTTTGTGAAATATGTTGCACATTGTGTGGAGTATAATTCCACACATTGTGAATTATTCACCTAATTGCCTTGGTTAAGCCATTAGTAAGTTGGTATTAGAAAAGCCAACCAGTGCTAACCACAACAACATCACAAACTACACCTTGATGCAACAGTGATTTTTGTTGGCTATTGCTTCAGTTTCCATCTTGCAAATTTTACCATGGGGTTTCCACTATTACTTCACCTGTATATTTGGTTGTCTTTGCTTAAATTTTCATTTTGAGTGTTCTCAGGTTAAATAATTAATATCTTTTGAATTTGCAGAATGATGAATTGCGGACATGTTGCAACTGTGTAGCTTTGCCTATTAACTTAAAAGAACATCTTTCCTGATATTCCATGCGTTTATTTCATGATTTTAGATATCCATGTCCTGTTTAAGCTTTGATACTTGGACACTTGAAGGCTTAGCGTGCTCTAAGTTGCTCAGTGTTGATTATGCTCCTAAATTGGTATTTTGTATCTTTCAAGATAATTTTGGTATTTTCTGTGCTTTCTAGGTTCACACTAGAATTTGATTATTATTGTCAGGATATTTTTTGGCGAATTTGTACTAAGATGTGAAAAAAGCATCAGTAAGGAAAATAGAACGTCGTGTTAGAATGATTAATTTTGGAATTTGAACAAAAGCATAAGAGGACACTGAATAAATATCAGTTTTAAACATTATCCGGTATATTATCATGGTCAAATTTCATTATTGTTTACACGTTTACAGTTTTCGTATACGGAGTAAATATTGGATTGAATATTAGATGCATTCAAATCGGATATTAAAAGAAAAAATACAAAAAAGAACTTGATAAATTTACAGCGTTATAACTTGTAAAATATATCTTTCAAAAATTTTAAAATTACATATTTTCTTGTAAATTTGAATATTACGTGTTTTTTTTTCAAAACTTCAAAGATCATAAATTTATCAATTTTATTGTTTTTATATTAGAATTTATTTTATGTGTAAGATACTCATTTTATTTTTAATTAAAAGCATTAAAAAATGTAACTTGTTTAATGATAGATATTCATTTTATTTTTTATTAAAGGTATTAAAAAATATAATGTTTTAATGATAAATGTATAAAATGATCAGTTTTTGAGAATAAGTTAGTCATTTTATATTTTTGATATATACTCGATAATATTTAAACATTCTTTTTATCTTTAATTATAAGTATAAATAAATGTTTCTTTAATGAAAATATTGATCAATTTTTAAAAGAAAATTTGTTCATTTATTTATTTTTTGATTCATACACTACAATACACATAAATATTATCGGATATACGTGAGAAGTACAAAATGATTTGTAGAAATTTCTATTCAAATAAATCAAATATGACAATTATAACTTATAATCAGATATCATATTCCTATCTCAATTTATGAAATACGAATCGTATATCACATTTTTGAGAAGTGAATGTTGTATCGCGAATTCACGAGGGTGTAGCTTCATGAAAAAAAAAAGCCTAATGAAAGGTCTTATTTATCACCATTATAATATAGTACGCAACTTATTATTTATTACAGAGAATATGAATTCGCACAAAGCATGATTTATTAGTTCCGATATCTTCATAGAAAGCAATTGCTTGACCCGAATAACAAGTCTTAAAATAAAATAAAATAATGTCATAAATAATTGATGTTTAATAGTTGTACTTCTCATATTATTTTCATAGAAAAGCCACCTATGTTCATTACTGAAAACCACGTCTTTTACAGGCTATGTTTGCAATTTTGCAATAATGCAATATATGCAATGTTACATTATCTATCTATTTAAAACAACTCTAAAAAGACAAAGAAAAAGCATGCTAATTAATGGTGAATTAGTCATAGACAAATAGTGCGTAGGACAGCTTTTAAAGTGAATTGAACCGCAGATTAATGGAGACCATATCTCCTCCGCCGAGAGAAGAGAAACGGTTCCAAATCTTTCTATTTCTCTCTCCACCAAAGTTCCGTGTAAGATAAATTAAAGAGGCGAAATAGGATAATCGTAATGTCGAATGTAGACACACAAGAGGGACTCGACTATGTATTCAAGGTGGTTTTGATCGGAGATTCAGCTGTGGGGAAGTCGCAGCTCTTGGCCAGGTTCGCTCGAAACGAGTTCAGTCTGGTTGCAAAAGCAACGATTGGTGTCGAATTTCAAACGAGAACTGTCATGATTGATCACAAAACGGTCAAAGCTCAGGTCTGGGATACAGCTGGTCAGGAAAGGTATCCTTTCTCTACCGATTTTAAATAAATAAATCTTTGAATCTTTGTTTGCTGGTTACCAATTAGTTTCATAAGAAACCATCAAGTCTTGTATTCAAATGTGGTGCCTTTTGTTACAATTTGTGATCTTATTGTGACTTGATCAGTTGATACGCTGTCAATAACCATTTTACTGACAAAACTTTTGATACAAAACGTGATCTTATTGTGACTTGAACAGTTGAACTGTTTTATTGGAAGCTAATTCAGAAGGTGATCTGATGGAAATTGTTCGAGGAAATCTGATGGAAGTTCAAAAGGATCCAAAAATTACATGAACTGTTTGGGATGGTTGGTTATGTTGGAGTAAGCCAGGGATACATTTACATCATGCGATGTTCAGAACACAGTTTTTCAGAACCACACAAAACTACAAATTTTCAATTTTCATTCTCAAATGAACTTTTTTATTCTGGAAAGAAGTGGCAGAATCCACTTTTTTTGTATTCTTGTGTTGTCATACATCTGATTGCTCACTTCCTTATTCCTTTTTATGAATTTTATGATATCATTACTCTTTAAAGGAAAATGTTGTGAATTACCTATGATCTGTATTTTTGTGATTGTTTTCTCAAAATTATCTTTTTTTGCTTTGCTTTTGGTTAAGTTAATTTGAACTGAACAGTTTAGTGCTTGTTTAATATTTGACCAAAGGCAAATGAAGATCTGTTCAGACTTCAGTACTTTTACAGAAATGAGTAATTTAATGGTTAAACCCAAGACCACTATTTACCAACAAGAAATTGATAATTGTTTTCTTGTGTCTGAACTATTGAACTGCTTCAAGAATGCAATTATTGTGAATGAAAGTAGACTGCATCGTGATCTTAAAAATTGGGCAAAATCTGTGAAGTTAAATGTCTAGCATTTTCTTTTTGGGTTCAATTGCAAAACCCAGACCAAGAACAATATACAAATATCTATTAAAGAGAGATCTTTGTATTTGCAGCATTGACTTGAGATGGCCACTGCCATTTCCTAATTGATCAATATAACATTTGTTTCAAGGAATCAATTTTACAATTGCTCCTTACCATCCTCGATCAGGTATCGTGCTGTCACAGGTGCATATTACCGTGGGGCTCTCGGTGCAATGCTGGTGTATGATATTACTAAACAACAGTCTTTTGAGCATGCATCTCAATGGCTTGAAGAAATTCGGTCACATTCCGACAAGAACTTAGTTATCATGTTGGTTGGCAACAAGTGTGACCTGGGGACTCTACGTGCCGTCCAGACTGAAGATGCAAAACAATTCGCGCAGGATGAGAACTTATTTTTCATGGAGACGTCAGCCATGGATTCTACAAATGTGGTTATAGCTTTTCATATGGTTCTATCAGAGATTTACCGGATTGTAAGTAAGAAATCACTAATGGCAAATGAGGATTTTGGAGCCACTAACAGCACCCGGCTTCTCAAAGGGACTGACATTGCTGTTCCACTGGAGCAGGAAACCTCAGCTGTCAAGAGGACATGTTGTATGTACTAAGATTTCTATTGGTAATGTGAAATTTGGGTTGGTCCAGATATACTTTTCACGGCTTATGGTATGTCTTTTTGTACATTTTGAGAATAAAAGAGGATAAATTGCCACTTTTGACCTTAAGAGTGAATTGTGCAGTTTGATTTATATTTGTATATAAATTGGTATTACTAGGATAAGTATAAGATTGGCTAGGGATGACAACGCTTGGAATGTGACTTCTTATTTTTGTTGTGTATTATGAGGGGCTTAAATGAAAATGCACAAGAAAACTTTAAAACAAGGCCAGGCCATATCTTTGGTAGCTGACTGCCTGACTCACCGGCCAACTGTAGTGTGGGCTTATTTCCAGATTCAAGCTGTTAAATGTTAAGTTCCATTAATCATTCACATGTTATAAAAATAACTAAATATCAAGTAGAAAGAGTTAGAATGACTATTATTTACCCGTGACTATTATTTTATCCATTCTTTATTTTATTTTATTTATTTCCTATTTTTGAATTGGTTTCTTCTGCTGTTTCTGAAACAGGTAAACATAATTGACAAATCCATAATCTCAGTATCTTTCTGATGAAATATGGATACTGTATTTTCTTAGAGGAGTCTTAATACGCGATATTAGTTGTAATAAACTAATGTTACTGTGCGAACCTGACAAAAAAACTAGGTTAATCAAAACTAGAACCTTCATTTCATACTTTCCTTCCAAGCAATTTGTCGAGTATTAGCTGAACAGAAAGATAATTTAGTTGATCAAAACAATCTTCCCGTTGAACTGAAAGGTTCTCTTGTTGAAAATGATAATTTTGAAGTCTCAGAGTCCGAAGTCGAGGCACAAGATGCCGATGATCGAAGATCCGAAGGGCAAGAACCAAAGAGTTCGGCAATTGAGGATGAACTCGGTGCCAAGAAACTGAAGAAGAAGATTGTCGTGAGAAGGAACTCGAGAAGAATATCCGAACAAGAAGAAGCCGAAGGCTCAGGCTGAAGTCAAGGCGACATGGAACAAAATCCCAGAAATTAAGAAGTTTTGAATTGAATAATTTAATAGACAGTTAGACTACAAATAAGAGTTAGGTTAGCAACTAATTGAATGAGTTAGCTGAGCTGGTGCATTCGACGCACATACTAGTATAAATATGAGAAGTTATATTGCGTTAGAACTTGATGAGACTTGGAGTTGTATATGTAATCAAACTTTTCTGCTTAATATAAAATTTTCTGCTTAGTTGATTACTCGTCTTTTTCGGATTCAAGTTCATTTAATTGTTTTAAGACTTTATCCATCAGATTTAAGTGAGTTGGGAGAGGAGTGAAGTCCACATTTAATTGATGTCAGAGCTTATGGCTGGTTTTAGACATAGCTCACTAGAATTCAGAGCTTATGAATGGTTTTGGGCGTAGCTCACTAGGATTCATGGCGCTTCCAAAGCTAACAAAGACCAACCTCGATAATTGGAGAAATCAAATAAAAACGTTGCTTGGAGCCAATGATGTGCGAGAGATTGTGGAAACTAGTTATGAAAAACAGCAAACACAGAAAATTTGACGATTAATCAGCTGAAAGCTTTGAAAGAGAAGCGCATGAGAGACAATATACATTACAGAAAAATGATCTTCTGGAATCCCTCTTTACGTCGGTTATATTAAAACAGGATGTAAAAGCATCAGTCCCACCCTCCGGATTAATTTTTCACCGGCTTTTCTAATAACTGGTGTATAAATAAAGACATCCACACCCTTTATTTAGTAAATCTGGTATAGATAATATCGGTGCAGAGCGCGAAACATCTACGTCGTTTGTTTATTAATCACCCGGTGTAGGAAAATGTAGAATTCTTTTGACCCTCATATACACCATTTATTAGAACACCGTGTAGAAAACTTAGCATTTAAAAAAGGTAGAAGTCAATTAAAATATTGTAACATATTTATTTTGAGATTATTTTGTAACTCCTTTTGTTTTTATTTTTTGTTAATGTTTAGAACTTTATTCTGAGATTATTTTGTAGCAGAATTTTCCTATTGTATAAGATTTTTGCTCTCCTGAACTGGTTGAGAACAAATCATTGGTTTCATTTAATTAATTAATTAATTAATTTGCACATGCTCCAAATATATAGCTAACATTAATTAATAATAAAAAGATGATTTAGAATGACACTTCGGTTGTTGTCAAGAAAAGAACATTGCTTTAGTATTAATTAACAAAAAAATTAGCGCCTTTAAGCACTATATTGTTTGGTCATGAACGGTTCAAACCTGTTAATTAGCTTAAGTTGCGGAAAGACCGTAAAAAAATTTACTTCTAACTTAAGCCAAAGATTAAACGAGGTATGTCAGATAAACTACCGAGGGTGTCCACCTGTCATTTATCTTTGGCATCAAAACTCGATTTAATCATTTTACAGATCTACTCCATAATTGATTTCTAAAACTTTAATCTACTTACAAATTAAATAGATTAATATAACATTTATACATTGATCCAAATTCCAATTGGATTGCAGTAGACTCGGAAGACCGAATCTGAGAAACTTCTCTCTTCGGAATATCAGACGTTTGATACCTCTATTGGTTATCCACCAGGACTGACCAAAGAGCGATTTATTTCTTCTGCCAGAAATACCATAAACTGCAGAATTATGCAAATACAATATTCACCGAGATAAGTTCAAAATAAATATATTTACGACTCGTAGTTATTCAAATAGAAATACCGCAACTTTTGCAAATATATATTTTTCCGAATTCCGTAAACAACCGTAACCGAGATAGAGAGAAAAATATATTTATCGATTCGATCCTGAGTTAACAGATACGAGTAAAATCAAATTGTGTTTTTCTCTTTACCTCCGCCCCTCTATTTATAGTAGAAATAACCAGGTTGGTCGATTACTGAAATATCATTGATTTTTTGTATATTTACCAAAACGCCATTGTGAATGGAGGTTGAAAATTTTTTCTCAAATGTTTTATGCTGACATGTATTTTGATGTGCCGACATCAATTTAATTTTTCTTTTTTTTATTTTTAATTAAGATTTTTTAATTAAGGTTTTACTTTGATAATGATTATCATCCAAATTCAAAACCATAATTGATATTTTAAATCTAAATTAAATATATATATATATAATTGTTCTCAACAATTATATTTCTCAGGATTCGGTATCTGTTTGGTTTCGGTACGATTATACAACGCATCGAATACGTTTATAGATCAACCGTCGTTTCTGCTTGTCATCTTATATGACATTTATAATTTAATTATATCACATATAGTTAATTATAACCATCTTAATGTTAATTATAATCAAATTATAATTAATCAGTAAGATTCTCTGCTTCTATACGGTGTGATCCAATATGATATGTGTTATGTTGGTAAATAGAATTAAAACCATTTTAACTTCTATAATCATAGGAGGCATATGAAATCTGCACTATGACCATCCAACTACACATATGATGTTGTACTATACAATACCACGATCCACTAAACTATTTTAGTCGTGTTAATTCTTTTGTCTCACAGTATCAGATTAGTTTCAAGGTAGGTGTGTGTCATCCTTGCAAACTTAATATTTTCTCGATCTTGAGCATATTCATCAAATATAATTACTCTTGTAATCATACTGCATGCAGATAATCCTACTCTATCAAGGAGCCCAGTGATACTGTAACTCGTATAGAGATACGAGGGACAATAGTACTTTTGGTAAACCATCACTACCTCAACTAAGCTATGTATACCGAAAAGCTACCGTTATGACTGTGTTTTACCGACATCGTTAGATAACAAGCACACATACACATCTCTTAGTAGGAAAGATGAATACCTCATACTTTAGAACTTAACACTGAATGAAAATATTAATGACACATACACAATTCCATTTAATGTTTCACTCGAGGTCTGTCAAATACCATGTTCCTAGAACATGTATTTATGTGATTAAAACGAAATCTCATGTCTATGGTCTGTAAAACTTAATCATCTTTTAATCGACATTCTAATCTTATAACGATAAATTAGTCTTCCTGCTAATTACCTTAGTTAGAGACTTTTAAGAGTATATATCATCTATATTATGAAGTTTCACAATTCTAGTTATTGACTCTAGTCAAATAAAGGAATGATCCATAAATTCAATAATACTCAAGGCAACAAAATGACAGTTTATTAATCACTCAATTCATGAACAAAGCTTTATGATAATTTATCGTATTATTGACTTTTAGATTATTACAAACTAACAATCTCCCACTTAAGCTAGAAGCCAATCATCGTAGGCCCTAGTTACACGAATCTCTAATTTTCTAAAAATCTCATAGATCTAAAGAAAGCCTCACAGCCAGTCTCCTGTGTGTCTCAGACCCATAGAAGCCGTGTGCAACTGTTGCTTGGCTTGAGGAAGAGATTTCGTGAGTGGATCAGCTGTGTTGCTGACTGTGTTAACTCTTTTTTATAATCTTTACATCACCTCTATTTATGATTTCTCGTATCAAGTGATAACGTCGCATAACACGTATCCGGACTGTGATCTCGAATCATCTCGATCTGTTTGGAAACTTGTATCAGTGTAACCATTTATTACGAGCTCGGTGTCACCACCATAGACAAGAAACATATCCTTAGTTCTTCTTAAGTACTTAAGGAAATTATTGGCAGCATTCCAGTGCTCCATGAGCGGATTAGCCTGATATCTTCTCGTCACACTCAAAGCGTAAGAGATATCAGGACGAGTGCACAACATGACGTACATGATAGAGCCTATAGCCGAAGCGTATGACACTTTCTACTCATTATGCTTCGCTCATCAGTTGTCAAAGAACACTGAGTCTTGCTAAGTTGCGCACCATGATTCATTGGGAAGAATCCTTTCTTAGAATCCTGCATGCTAAACCTATTTAGCGTTTTGTCAATGTACGTGCTTTGACTTGATTAAGTCTTTTCGATCTATCACGATAGATCTTTATGCCTAGTATATAGACAGCCTCACCTAAGTCCTTCATCGAGAAAACTTTCTTCAATGAAGACTTAGGGCCCGTTCGTTTACTTTCCGTGTGTGAGAACGGGCGCGGGAATTGAACTGAATTTACTGTTCTCGTGGGAAAAAAATAATTCACTTCAATTGATTTTTTTTCTTCCAACATAAACAGTAAATTACGCCGAACAGGCCCTTAGCTTGTTGCAACATAGGAATATCATTCCTATTAAGAGTATGTCATCTACATATAAGATTAAAAAGGCGATGACACTCCCACTAGTCTTTCTGTATACACATGGTTATTCTTCGCATCTGACGAAGTCAAACTTTTTTACTTCTTCGTCAAACCGAAGATTCCAACTCCGTGATGCTTGCTTCAATTCATAAATAGATTTAAGAAGCTTGCATACATTTCCAGCATTCTTTTGATCCTCAAAACCCTCAGGCTGTGTCATGTACACATTCTCTTCTAAATTTCCATATAAGAAGGCGGTTTTGACATTCATTTGTCATATTTCATAATCATAAAATGCGACAATTGCTAGGAGTATCCGAATTGACTTAAACATAGCTACGGGCGAAAAAGTTTCATCACAATCAACTCCTTGAATTTGTTTGAAACCTTTTGCTACCAGCCCTGCTTTGTATACAGTCATCTTACCATCCATGTCTATTTTTCTTTTAAAAATCCACTTGTTAGCTATGGGTTTCACCCCATCAAATGGTACAACTACGTTTCATACCGTGTTGTCATACATGGACTGTATTTCGGATCTCATGGCCTCCGGCCATTTACCAGAGTCATGCCTATCCATTGCTTCCGCATAGGTCATAGAATCTTCAGTATCAAATACTGAGACCTACGTAGCACTTGACCTTTGGGATATTGAACTTGATCTACAACTATTTGCGGATCTAGTTCTACTTCAACTTATGTCGAAGTACTTGAGCTCGGGACTAGAACCTCCTCCACAACTAGCGGATTTGATTCTTCCATATGCTCTTCAGCCGAAGTATCAAGTGGTGGGTTAATATTATCTGGTTCAGATATTGTATTGTGTGATGTATCTCGAATTTTTTCAAGTATTACATTACTCCCACTACTTTCTTTTGCGAGAAACTGTTTCTCCAAAAATATACCAACACAAGCAACAATTATTTTATTCTCGGACTGGTGATAGAAGTAATATTCTTTCGTTTCCTTAGGATACCCTACGAAAAAGCATTTGTCAGACTTGGGATCAAGTTTGCCAGACGTCGGACGTTTGACAAATACTTCGCAACCCTATATTTTAAGATAAGACATATTTGGAATTTTCCCAAACCATAACTCATATGGATTCTTTTCAACTGACTTAGATGGAACCATATTTATTGTTCGTGCGGCAGTTTCTAGTGCGTGCCCTCAAAAGATTTTGGAAGAGTGGCATTAGTCATCATGGATCGAATCATGTCTAAGAGTTTGATTCCTTCTCTAGAAACACCATTCCATTGTGGTGTCCCCGAAGGCGTGAGTTGTGAGACTATCCCACATTCTTTTAAGTATTGGTTAGGTTTTGCTTCCTCCTTTCTTATCCAATCATTCATTGGCTTGTGTTTCAGTTTCCAAGTCAAGTTGTTCTTGATCCAATATTTCTTTCCAAGAAATGTGATTAGGTTGGCCGAAAAGTAGATGATAGGATTGGGTGGGTATGATGATGTTCTTGTGTAAGAGAATCCGAGTTAAGAGGTGAGGATATGGTAGGCTCATTGTTTTGTTGGTTAGAGCGGTTCTCATGTTGTTTAGGATGATTAATGGAATATCAACCACCTTGTCCTTAGCAATGAGATGCCTAAGGAGAAACTCATTTGTGTGCTCTATGTTTGTCCTGAGACCTTTTTCGAGAATTAGAATATTGTTTATAAGGAGAAAAAACAATCTATGAAGAGCGGGTAGTTTGGAATCGAAATGGTCTTTATATGACATATGAGTATTGGAGAATAATCAAACCTTAGGTTATTAAGTTTGAACTTTAGGAACCAAGCAACATGTAATTTGTTGCTTTCTTTCCTAAGGTTGCATTCTAACAAAATGCGGCCCCTTTTGCAACAATAATTGCAAAATGCCAAGTAGGGGGGATTCATTGGTCTTGACAAATCGGGTATGAAATTTTTTTCTTAATTCATGAGCTTCACTATTTGGCTTATGTGAATAATTGAAGTGTAATTTTTGTGATTTTAAGCCATTTGAATTTCAAAAAACAATACTTTGTTTTTCATTATATTGTGCACCATTTTTTACAAGATTTTGACTCTTAATTTCATACTTCTAGCCATTTGATGCCATATAATGTGCGTTGTTGGATCATGACAATTTAAAATACCTTGAGATCAGTTTGAGTTTAGCATAATTATCATTGTTGAACTGGTATCTAAAAGTATGATTGTGTGCATTTCTTGTATTTTTGTATTTTTCCCTCTTGCCCTTATGATTTTGAGTTTGTTTAGTTTTATTTTTAGGGATTTGAGGGTGACAGGATAATGAAGAAGAGGGTGACATCCTCTTGTATTCTAAATCTGACTTGTCATGCGAGTCTTGTTCTCATATAATTTGCTTAACTCCATCCTAATGTCACTCTTTAATGTACTAGAGGATATAAATGTCCTACTTTCAATCTCTAGTTTATTTACCTTAGACTCAAGTTTTTCAATTTTAGACTCATAGTCTTTTGCATTAGAATCAAGTTCAAGAATTTTTTGTTTCAACCCCTCAATTGTTTCATTTTCAATATATGTGTTGCAAGAATGGTTATTTAATCTAGAGGTTGCATTTCCAATTGAAATTGTAATTACGGTTGAGAGCATCCTTTTTTATAGAGATGGAAAAAGCTAGTTCAAAAACTTCAGTCCTTCGAACCGTTATGACGGTTTAACAACTGTTATGACGGTTTAACAACCATTATAACGGTTGGCACTATAGTTCAAGAAATTTGACAGTTAGAATATGTTTTTTTTTAATATTTTTGAATTAAACCATTGTGACGATTCATGAATCGTTACACAACGGTTGAACTGGAATTTTTCTGGTTTTCTGGGTGCCAAACGTTCCACAACGATTGAGAACTGTTACACAACTGTTTGTGTTGTTTGGGTTGATTTAGTTCTTTAAACAACCATAACTTTTTATTCGTAGCTCCGATTGAGGCTATTTTTGAAGCGTTAGAAAGGTCACGATGAGCTCTAATATCTCAAGCAAAAATTCTAAATTAACCAAGTATAAAAAGAATTAAACAATATATGTCTTGATGCTTGTTCTTGAGTATTTTTCTCATTCCTCTTTTGCATCCTTAATTTTGCAATTAATTCCTACAAAATTCTCAAAATTCAAAGCATTGTAAAATTCAAGTTTGTTTTGAAAGTTGGCAAACCCAAAGAAATTGTTTGAGACAACAAAAACTACCAACACTCATTCTTGCAACCTTATAGAGATCAAAACTTCCTTCTAGCTTCCCTAACATTTGTCTAATCATCTATTCTAGAAACAATTGAGAGATAGTTTTGACTTGAGCGATGGGTTCCAAGTGTCGAGATCTTGTGAAAAGATAGTGCCAAACTTTTTGTGGACAATTGTTTTGATACCTTTGTGGATTTTTGTTTGATCCTTGAATTGGATGGAGATTCTTCGTTACCCATTTGTTTTGTAAGTGAACTAGAATCCATGGGTAATAGATCTTCGTTACCCCTTTGTAAGAACTTTTTGTGATAGTGTATCGGGCCGGTGTGGAATCGGGGAGTCCCGTGGACGTTGATAAGCTAAAAATTGTGTACCCAAAACCATAGGGTTTATTGATGGAATTGAGACGTTAATTACAATAAATTAAGTTTGGACTACGTGTTATATAATTACTACATGTCATGCACTGTCACCAATATTACGAGGAGTAGTATGTGGAAATGACGTAGATGTGATTAATTCAATATTCAAGGCATTATACGTATTTTACTAAGATTTTGGGCACGAATGCATATAGAATTAAAGTAAATTGATTATAATTGTTAATGGACTGATTATGATCAATTAAACTATATATGGGTGTTAGTGTAAGAAATATTATTTGGGCTCAATCCAACTCAAATTGGATCAAAGTTCAAGCAAAATAGCACAAACGAAGATCTATTACGACCGCAATAAGATTCCTAATCCATCATAACGGTTCAGACGACTGAAGTTTTTAAACTAGCTTTTTATGCTCTATAAAGGGAGATGCTCTCAATCACTTCTTCCTAACTCTTGCCCCCATATTTCAAAATCATTTTAGAGCAGCCACCATTACTCTCTAGAGCAAAACTTAGCCAAATTCATTGCTCAAAATCTCAAGCTCTTTTGTTCTAAATTAAGCCAAATGATTGAGATGTTGGAATTGAGATGTCAATTCCAATAAATTAAATTTGGACTACGTGTTATATGATTACTGCATGTCATGTACCGTCACCAATATTATGAGGAGTAATATGTGAAAATGTCGTAAAGGTCATTAATTCAATATTTAAGGCATTATACGTATTTTACTAAAATTTTGGACACAAATGCATATAGAACTAAAGTAAATTGATTATAATTATTAATGGACTCATTATGATCAATTAAACTATATATGGGTGTTGGTGTAAAGTCAAAAATATTGTTTGGGCTAAATCCAACATAAATTGGAGCAAAAGCCCAAACAAAACAACACAAACAAAGATCTATTACGGCTGCAACAAGGTTCCTTGCGGTCGCAATACAGTAGGAGAGATTTGGCAATAAATCTGTTGATTTCCAGCATGATTGATTGCGGTCGCAAATGATCTCATTGCAACCGCAAGGGACCTTGCAGAAACTTGTCAAGTCAATTGGGCCGTAATGAGATTCATTGCGATCGCAAGAGACCTGTTGTAAGACATGTTCTGGATGCCTAGATTTATCGTTATCTTTCTGATTGGATATACAAGCTTTTATACCAAATTCGTGGAAATATTTACAGCAGTAAATATTAGAATTTTGAAAAGAATTGGAGAGAATATAAATTTCAAATATTTTTTGAATTTTTTATAATTAATTTTGCATCCTCCAAGATACACTTTCGCCCCTATAAAAGAACCCGGGTAAAGTGATTCTTCTTTTTAAAAAATGATGACTAGAGATAGTTATACAAAAAAAATTTAAAGAATAAATAGACGAAGAACTATGTTATTCAGTGGAAAAGTGGATGTCTTTTATGCTTGAAGTCGTGTGTTCGAAATTTTGACAAAATATTTGTGACATTTTAAATTTGGACGGTTTGATCCGTCTATATTTTTAGGTAAAAATTTGGGTACTTCAAAAGATTTGTACATCGGATACCCTAGTTCATTTGGACCGTTCAATCCATCGAGATTGGTGAAAAGTAATTCATTTTAACATTTGTTGTGTATCTTAAGAAATCACTTTTGACCAATCTAGATAAATTGAACGATCCAAATGAACTTGAGTATCCAGTGTATTCATGGCAGATCCAGAATTTCCGTTAGGAAGACAAGATCTATAATTTTTTTTTCAAGGGGGACAAAATACTGCACATTTTTAAATATACATGATTATTTTACAAAAAAAATTTGACAAATCGTAAAAATATACAAGGTCATTTTGCAAAAAAGAATTTCAAAGAGGATGCTTGCCCTCTGGCTTGTGTTGGCTTCGTTCCTGAGTGTATTCATCTTTTGAAATATTCAAGTTTTTGTCTTATTTTTTTTGTTCTTAAAAAATTACGCGTATAAAGGGTGAGGACGATAAGCCGTTTCATCGTTTAACTATTTTTTCCTTCTTAAAAAAATACGCGTATAAAGGGTAAGGACGATAAGCCGTTTCATCATTTAACTATTTTTTTTCGTCTTAAAAAAATACGCGTATAAAGGGTAAGGACGATAAGTCGTTTCATCGTTTAACTGTTTTTTCCTTCTTAAAAAAATACGCGTATAAAGGGTAAGGACGATAAGCCATTTCATCGTTTAACTGTTTTGTTTCGTGATAAACGAAATAATTACGAAACAAAAAAGCAGTTTCGTTTCCAGTGCGAAACAATTAACGAAATTAACACGTGTTTTGTTGGTTAAACGAAATAGTGAATGGAACTTGGTTGTTTCGTTATTTCGCTTAATATTTTATATGGCTAAAATAACTTTAATTTCAGAGGAAAATATGAGGCGAAGAACACGAGAGGTGAATCTAAACTACTAGCCACCGAAATATTCCAGTAGGTGAGAGAAAAAGGAAATAAAAACCCTAACCATAGGCACCGACCTTCGCCGCTCCTCCCTGTCCTCTTTCTCTCTCTTGTACTCTCCTCTCTCTTTCTCCAACATCTACCCTGATGGGGTTAGCAAATTTCACAGCACCTAACTCAGGGTATCCTCTTTTTCTTTTTCAAACTTTTTCTAGTTTGGTAGTATTATGTAAGTATATATACAATCCATCTATTCTCGGTGGTTAAGGGGAAGAAGGCTTAAGTTGGGACTGAAAGAGGAGGTAGACTTCGGTTAGAGAGAGGTCGAGCAGATCTTTCAATTTATATGGATTGTAATGGAGGAGGCGGCTTGTGTGAGGTGAACATGGCAAATTAATGGAGGAGGTGACTTGTGTGAAGTTTTCATCAATGAAAGAGGCGGCAAACCATGTCAGAATCTGTTACCATGCTGGTAGCCGTTGGCAATGCCAAATTAAAAGCTGGGCCAAGCAATGGTGACAACATAAAAAGAGGAGTAATGGGCTGTGCAGATAAAGGGGCGATGGGCCCAACAATGCTAACAAATACATCTCAGAGGATGGACACTGACGAGTGGGTCCCATCAGCAGAAATGGAGAGAATAGTTGCCTCGAATGGAGAATAATACATCATGCCGTTGAGGAGAGAGAGAAGGCCGTTGGTATCTGTTTGGGTTAATTTCTATTTTGGTCCTTATGAAATATTAATATTAGTTTTAATCATGTGATGTGGAGACTATATAACACTCAAATCATGTTATCACTCTTATTAGATACTCCATTGTATCTTTCTTTTGAATATCAATAAAAGCTCTTTTCAATTTTCAATTCTTATCAATTTCTCATTTATATCTCACTTTATCTCAAAGTATGTTCAGTTGATCTTTCATTCGAATAATTTCTCTGTAATTGACCATCTGGGGTCATTACAAACCAATTGAAGGTAATTCTTGATTTAATATTGTATTTTCTTGAATTTCTTTTTTTTTTCTTATATTCTGGTTTTGATTCTGCATGTAAGGATTTGCAAGGAGTATGTTGCCATATGCCCTCTTTCTCTGATTTTTCCTATGACAAGTCTTTCTTCTCTTATTTTTATGTCTTAAGTGAGCACCTTGTTATTATTTGTTGTGTGTATTTGATGATTTAAGATTGTCGTTTGTTGTAAATATGCAAGGAATAAGCTGTAATACAAGATTATGCAAGTTTTATGCAAGGATTAGGTTGTAATACACAAGTGATTTTCTTTTTTTTTTTCCTATCAATATATGCAAATTTGATATTGTGTGTTGATAAACTATCTAAAATTTTGACGGTTTAGATCGTTTTGATCGTTATATTTCAACGAATCAAAATTTTACTCCAGCCTTTATCCAACGAAATGATTAACGCAAAAAAATTCAGTCATTCATTAACTGAAACGATTCACGCAAAGTACATGATCGTTACCTACATTTTACATACCTACTAAGGAGATTTAAATTTACATCAAATCAACAGGCCGTATTAGCAGGCTTCAGTGCACATTAAGAAGCTGCTTGTTCTCTTGCGGAATCGCATCCTCTGCACTCATTTTTTACGAGTGTTGTCTGCACTCATTAATCTGAACTGTTTGATTAGATCTGTACGTCTGACCGTCAATTATATGATCCAGAGAGTTTTTCTATTATAAATCAGATTCGTTCAAATCTAATCCAATGATCCATATTAACGGATACAGAAAGCACCAGTAAAAAATGGGTGTTGAGGATATCTTTTGGTTCTCTTGCAAGTCTTTTTTGCTTTACTAATTAGTCACAATTGATATCCTAAAAAATATCTTAAAGGTGGAAGCCCAACAACTAGGGGCGGAGCTACATGAGGTCAGGGAGGGGCAGCCGCCCCACTCTGAAATTTTTTTTTGCAAAATAAGCTTGTGTATTTGTACGATTTGTTAAATTTTTTTGCAAAATAACCATGTATATTTAAAAAAATGTGCATCATTTTGTCCCTTCCTAAAAAAAAAGTAATAAATCTTGTTCATTACTGACGGAAATTTTGGATCCGCTCCTGCCAACAACACGGCCCTGTTTGGAAATTAATATAAGGCCTATACGATCGAGTTTATGAAATCTTTCACTGAAGAATCAGCAAGCTTTTTTCATCTAAAACCCTGATTTTA
>CAXKVX010004032.1:0-21799 GCA_964058865.1 Eleocharis quinqueflora
CAATTAACATCTCTAATTAAAATTTCTCATTTACTGTAATTATGGCAGCTATAACATGGATCTCTGGACAGAGGTAGCAAAACACTTGGATGGAAGAGAACTGCTGATGCTGAGCTTAACTAACATGTGGTTTAACCGTCTAATGTCTGAAGATTACATATGGAAGTATGCTTGCCTTCGTGACATGAGCGTACCATCTCCTCGCCACGTGGCCTTTCCCTGGAAGGAGATCTATGCCTCTGCTTTTGGTATTCTATTTTTAATAATTTGAACAGTATTTTGATCCATTTGTTTAAACTGTTTAGATCTGAAAAAAAGTAGAATAAGTTAAGAAGTGTAAAACCCTATTGAATGATTTACTTGAAGATGTTATTTTTAACAAGCTAGTAGAAAAATAAATTAATTGTTCCTTTATTAAAATTACCTTTTTTTTAACAATGTGCCAGAATATTACAAAAGGTTCACTGATACATATCAATCACAACTCACCATTTTAGTTATCTGGCTGTTTTTTAGCTCATAGGTTTCATAGCATTTTGCACCCTTTCAATTCCATTAGTTCAGACTAACACAAGCTCCCCTTGACAGATGGCTCTCACGCCTACTGCTTTCGTCAACAGGATAAGCACATTGGTTTGCCTCTCTCCTTTACAATTCTCAGTTTACACAATCAAAACCTCTTTTCTCTAACAATTCTGAAAAAAACAACCTGCTATGATTTCTGTACAGATTGGATGCGGGTCGGGTCTTTCTACCTGGACTCTCCTTATGTGCTTCTAACGGAGACACTATCACTCCCCAGGAGGCTACCCAGGCCTGGCACTGATGCAAAGCGTTCAATTGAGCTCACTGGCACATGCTCATTGAACAATGCAAAGACTGGCATCTGGATAGCCGGTACAATACTACTCTAAATTAAATTAAAGGAAAAATATAGACCCATTTCTTTTTTTATCACAAATTTTGTAATTAGTTTACAATAATATCACTAAATTTCATTTCTGTTCATATGCAGATCTCCAATTGGTGCGCTGCCCTGTGTGTAATCTCAGTACATGTGAAGGTTAGATAATCCGAGAACACTCTTATCTTCAATATAGGGAATTTCTCTCTTTAATAAAGATTTAAGGACATAGATGAAATTTCTTCTGAAGTTATTGACTGTTCATTGTTTCATTATTTTTAGGTACAATGCAAGTACTGGATGCAAGGTACATGGAGCTATTCCTTGAGGAAGACTACCTCTCTGAAACCTGGGAATACGAAGATATCGGTAGCAACCGAATCCCTGTCCCTTCTGAGGCAGCTGTTGGTGGAATCTTCGACCTGACGCGCCTCTCCTCCCCTGGCACTGCCAGTAAATTGCTTGACATTACTAACTATTTTAGTTTTTTTTCTTGTTTATTAATAGCACAAAATTTGTGAAATTAAACGCTGATGCTTGCTTCATTGTTTAAATGTATGTAGAAATTTTGAATGCAAAGTCCTGGGTGGGGCCACCTGCTGACTGGCAGCCCAAAGCAAAGATTAGCTCCCATGCTGTGGCAGTAAACACCAATCTCCAACCAAATGGTGGTAATTAAAATTAATTTATCCTACTCTGAATTTGTTTGAATTTTTATGTCCTCTAATTCATGCAAAGGCTGTGGGATTGTTAACTAGTATGTTTATACCTCCTCCTTAAAGCATCGTAAATGTTTCATTTTTCGTTCAACTGAGTAAGAGGAAGAAATTTTCAAAGAAAAGTACCTAGCCTTTCTTTAAAGAGGAAGATTAGATATTATAATGACAACTACATTATTCCCTCTTACCAATTTTGGACTTTGTTATCTTCAGTAATTCAGCATTTTTAAAAAAGGAGTGCAAGTTCAATTATGATGAGGATATGTTTGTAAATATTCCTAACTTTCTTTCTTCTTTCATGTTTAGGTATTGTTGTGAAGTACCAAGTGATGAAAGACAACAATGGTAAAGTGGTCTCAATCAGGATCTCTCAGCAATTGATTTAGATTTTTCTTTATAGGAGCAGGCGAATTGCCTAATTGATTTAGATTGTTAATTTCATCATTAATATAGTTTAGTTAAATTTTAGGTAATACTCACAAAAGCCAAATATAAGGTAAAGAGACATATACTGACCGATATAGTATATCAATAGAATATATCTGAGATTCCTGTTGTAATTTTTTTCACTTCATACTTGGCATAACTTTCCCTATTGTATCTTGGACTGTTATCATTAGAGTAGGCCTTCTTAAGGTTCGGTGTTCAATACTTCAATTTAATAAAAATTGAGTTTGTTTTTGTCTTAATACCTTTTTACCGCATCTCAAGGTTCAGTTATTATTATTTTATTATTCTAGGTTGCTTCGATTTCAGCAAGTAGTTCGTTGAAATTAGACATTTTCTTATGTTAAACGCGCATATTAATTAGACACTTGCAATTTTGAAATACTCTTTTGAGTGCAAAAAGAAGCTCACCTAAAAGTAAAACACAACATTTTTTAAGAGTGAAATGGACCTAAAGATGGGCTTACAAAAGTAAGTAAATTTAAGCCAGCACAATATTCTAATAACAAAACATTTGGTCCTATATTTTGTCGTTTCATTTTCAACATCATTCTCTCTTTTTGCGACACAATTCAGCAACAGAAATACAAAATGCAAAGTTTTATTCCAACAAAGTGTGAATAGTGGATGCATATCAACTGCTATATTCCATTCCGAATGACAAAGGAAAAATAGTTGGTTCGATTAAGTTAAATTCGGATCCAAATCAGATCATACAAACCTTTTGTTAACAGATCCAATTTGCAAACTCCTTTTTAACCTTACATCATTCTTTGAACCTATAAATCACTGTTTGACCTAAGCTACAGTTCCATATAAACTTTCTCTTCACGCTAAAATGCCTTTCATTACGCAACTTTAGGAGTTTTAGGATAAACTGTCAAACTCATGCCCTTGACTTCCCATGTGCTTCCCCTTTTCTCTTTAGCATAGCATGTGCTCCTCCCTTTTTTCTTATCTTACTCCTTAATTTAGTGGTTATGCTACTTTTAACTGTGTATTGGGCAGTGTAAACCTAACCCCACTTGTCATTCTTTTTAATCTCAGGTTTGGATTATATAAAGCCTACATGTCTCTTGTTAGCACTTTCATCTCTCCTTTTGCCATATAACCATATCTCAATCTCTCTAATTAGCTTCTTATATTCTCTCTTTCTCTCTCCCTTTACTATCTCCATGGGCAACTTTCTACCAAGCTTAGTCCAGTGTACCAATGTACCAACACCTTCAAGCCTTACAAAGCAAAAGCTCCAGTGCTACACAGTAGCTTTAAGCCGTCTGTACAAATTCAAGAAGTCAAAATCAGGGTCTAATAATACCATTGACACTGCAAAAGGAGATAGTTCAAAGGTTCTTACTAAAGATCAAGAAACAAATGTTAGCCAAGAGAAAGGAGTAGTTAGAGTGAAGGTGCTACTAACAAAGAGAGAGGCGGCAAGGTTGCTATCTATGTCGGTCAAAGGAGACAAGACAATTGGCCAAATCATGAGCGAGCTCAAGAAAATGGAAGTACATGAGAAATCATTCCGTTCAAGAAATGTCGTGTGGCGACCGGTGCTTGAAAGCATACCAGAGGAGTTGGTAACATTGGCATGAAGTACCTTGAGACATACTTGAAAGCTCATAGTGTGATGTTTTCAAAATTGAAGCTAGCAAATTAAATTAGGTTAGTAGATATGGGATGAGAGAGGTGAGAAGTACAGAGATGCATGCTCACCCTCCCGTTAGTGATTGAATAGGAGACGATCTTTTAGGTCTCCTCCTCTCTTTTTTCCCCTTTTTTTAGATAAGAGGAAGTTATTTGTTATGGTTCATGCCAACTGTTTTATAGTAAAATCGGAATAGAAAATTGATTATTATTAGCAGAGATTGTTGTACATATAGAGAGATTTCATGATTTTCTCTCTGTTGTCATACCTATACAATAAATCCTATGGTATATATATACTAATCTAGTACAGATGTAATTACCTAAATAAAGAAACTACAACGTCTATTTACAACCACTCATCTGTAGGCTAAGAAAGGTAAAATATAAAATGGTCCTAATTAGTGGATTCTAATAATTACAAGGTTACAATTATGGCTCAGAATTGTGAACGTTGGAGCTTTCCTATTATGCCATGCGCCATCATACCAGAGATACACTTGTCATACAATAATTCAATACTCCCCCTCAAGTTGTACCATACAGAGAATCTGAGGTCAACTTGTGCATACTCTCAATGAATGCTTTGGCTGGCAAGGCTTTTGTGAATGTGTCTGCTAGTTGCCTCCTAGAGTTTACGTATGGAGTTTCAATAGTTTTATTCAGCACATTTTCTCGTACGTAGTGACATGCAACTTCTATGTGCTTTGTTCGCTCGTGAAATACTGGATTAGAAGCAATGTAAATTGCTGCTTGATTGTCACAAAATAATTTTGTTGGGGATGCGGAGTTGTGATCTAGGTCTCGAAGCATAGTGCGCAACCAAACAATTTCGCTAGTTGCTTGTGCCATCGCTCTATACTCAGCTTCTGCACTTGATCGCGCCACAACTGATTGTTTCTTGCTTTTCCATGTAACTAAATTGCCACCTACAAACATGCAAAAACCAGATGTGGATTTCCTATCATGGGGACTGCCAGCCCAGTCCGCATCAGCATATCCAACTATGTCAGTGTGTCCATTATTTTTCATGAGAATTCCTCTTCCTGGAGCAGACTTTAAGTATCTAAGTACTTGATCAACTAATCTCATGTGTCCTTGCATGGGCCTTTGCATAAATTGGCTTATGTAACTAACAGTGAAGGTTATGTCTGGTCTGGTAATGGTGAGGTAAATTAATTTTCCCACTAGGCGTTGGAACGGTTTAATATCTGGTAATGGCTCATCATCTAATACAATTTTATCAGTTTGGTTCATTGGAATAGTTGCCGGTTTAGCTCCTAATTTACCAGACTCATTCAGCATGTCTAAAACATATTTTCGTTGAGAAAGAAACAAACCTTTACTGGATCGAGCAATTTCGATTCCAAGAAAATATTTCAGATTTCCAAGATCCTTAATATCAAACTCTCTTTTAAGTTGTAATTTCAAACTTTCAATTCCGTTCAAGTTATCACCAGTTATGACAAGGTCGTCAACATATATTAAAATTACAACGATTCCATTACTAGTTTTTTGCGTGAACATAGAAGCGTCTGATTCGCTTCTTTTAAAACCAATTTTTATTAAAAACGTGCTTAATTTTCCATACCAGGCCCTTGGGGATTGTTTGAGTCCATAAATAGCTTTCTTCAATCTGCAAACTACATCTTTTTTATCAAACATAGTTAATCCTTGAGGAAGATCCATGTACACTTCCTCTTCAAGTTCTCCTTGTAAAAAGGCATTTTTAACGTCCATTTGAAAAAGGGGCCAGTCACAGTTTACGGCAACAGATAAAAGAGTACGGATCGTATTCATTTTTGCTACAGGTGCAAAAGTTTCTTTGTAATCTAAACCATAAGTTTGCGTAAATCCTTTAGCTACCAACCTCGCTTTATAACGCTCAATAGTTCCATCACTATTAAATTTTATTTTATAAATCCATCTACACCCTACAGTGCGTTTTCCAATTGGTAATTTTGTCAACTCCCACGTATTATTTTTCTTAAGAGCTTCTAATTCTTCATTCATAGCGGTTACCCAAACATTATTTTTACTTGCTTCTTCAAAGTTCTTTGGCTCCGAACAATTACTTATATTGACTAAAAAGGAATAGAAATTCTTTGAGATTTTATCATACCGAATGACATCTTGAATATCATGACAGGTTGAATAGGTCACAAATTGATCTAACCGTGTAGAAGGCTTGATGACTCGGCTTGATCTTCTAAGTGCTGTAGCAGGTTGATCTTGGGCAAGAGGCGCATCTGGTTGGATTTGAGCTAGTGGGCCATCCAAATCATCTGCTTGGATTTCGATTGGAGATCTTGGGCCATCTGCTTCGTGGATTGGACTTGGAGCGGCCTGAAGCTCATTTGACTGAGCCGCTGTTTCCAGTATCCTACTCTCATTTGGTTGTTGATTTGATTCCTGTTCATTGTTAGTTATAGGTATAGGTGGAGCAAACAGCTCATACTCAATTGGCTCCCCCTGATTAAAGGCGTAATACATTTGATGTTCATTAAATACTACATCACGAGAAAAATAAGTACGTCTAGAATTAGGATCAAAGCATTTGTATCCTTTTTTCGTGGAGGAATATCCTAAGAAAACACATTTACGAGCACGAGGGTCTAATTTACTTTCATTTTGTGAGTGAACATAGCAAATGCATCCACAAACCTTTAGGTGAGAAATGTTGAATTTACGATTGTACAAAATTTCAAACGGACTTTTAAAATTCAAGACACGACTTGGTAAACGATTTATTAAGTAACAACTAGTGAGTATAGCATCTGCCCAAAAGGTTTTAGGAATGTTAGAGGAGAATAAAAGAGCTCGTGTCATTTCTAAAAGGTGTCTATTTTTCCGTTCCGCAACACCATTTTGTTGAGGTGTGCCAACGCAAGTTGTTTGATGAATGATGCCTAAATTTCGTAAATATGTTTGAAATTCATGATTTGTATATTCAGTTCCATTGTCAGTTCTGAGAGTTTTAATAGTAACACCGAATTGATTTCTAACTAGATTACAGAAATCTTGAAAAACTTTAAAGGTTTCATTTTTTGTTTTTAAAAGGTAAATCCAAGTAGCACGAGATTTATCATCAATAAACGAAATAAAATACTTAAAACCATCTTTAGAAATAATAGGAGCATTTCCCCAAATGTCGGAATGCACCAAATCAAAAATATTACTACTTTTATTGAAATGTTCTGGAAAAGGTAGTCTATGATTCTTGGCAAAATGACAAGGATCACAATAATTGAAATCATGATAAGGGGGTACATTCAAATACTGCATAACTTTGTTGGAAGGATGGCCTAATCTATTATGCCATAAATGAGGAGACTCTTTATTGAAGTTTGTGGTGAGGCAAAAAACAGTTTCTGGTTTGAGCACGTAAAGACCATTTATTTGTTTTCCTTCACCAATCTTCTTCCCGGAATTCTTGTCTTGAAACACTACTTTCTGTGAAGTAAAAAGAACGTTGCAATCCCATTCATTAGTACATTTACTAATTGAAAGTAAGTTGGTTTTTAATTCAGGTACAATAATGGCATTGGTGTCTTTTTGAAATATTTTGGTTCTACCTAGTCCTGTAATTGGTACATTTTTTCCATTAGCTACGGTAATATAAGGGTAAGGCAGATTGTTACTAGTTTGGTAAATTAATCTAGTTGAATTAAACATATGGTCCGTTGCTCCGGAGTCTACAACAATGTCAGAATTAAAATGTGAATTTAGTGCGTAACCTGGTTCATATAGTAAAATCGGAATAGAAAATTGATTATTATTAGCAGAGATTGTTGTACATATAGAGAGATTTCATGATTTTCTCTCTGTTGTCATACCTATACAATAAATCCTATGGTATATATATACTAATCTAGTACAGATGTAATTACCTAAATAAAGAAACTACAACGTCTATTTACAACCACTCATCTGTAGGCTAAGAAAGGTAAAATATAAAATGGTCCTAATTAGTGGATTCTAATAATTACAAGGTTACAATTATGGCTCAGAATTGTGAACGTTGGAGCTTTCCTATTATGCCATGCGCCATCATACCAGAGATACACTTGTCATACAATAATTCAATATGTTTGAAATGAGGTTGATCATAACGGGTATTAGTGTGCAATTTTGACAAAGAGCATCATTTTTTTTTTCTGTTCTCGTTTCTCATGGTATAACAGCATCTGCTTAGAATTAAAGTCACACATGATGCATAGTTGTGCTTTTAATTCAAATCAGTTTTTCTTCTCTGCTAGAATTATTATTGAAATTACTTTGAAGTTTGAAGTTCATCATGATATGTGATTCACAATCTATTCACAACTTTTACTTTTTCATTAATAGTCAATTTTAGTACTAATTAAATAAACAGTGTAATAACAAAAGAAAAAGGGAAAAGATGATGAAAGTTCCTACTAACTACATTCAATAATTAAAAAGATGTTTTAGTTTATGAAAGGAATAGACAGGGGGCCATGTGCGTTTGTTGTTATCAGAGAAGCAAACAAGTGTGTTAGGAGGGAATCTCCTAGCAACCCTCGTGCATTTCCTCAAAAAGAAAAGAAAAACAAGAAAGAAAGAATAATCTTGTGGGACTAATTAAACTGTCTAAATAAATGGTTAGAATTGGAAATAGGAGGAATTTACGGACTGGCCGTTGAAAGGTGGTGATCACATCATGATTGTATATGTTGGTATTTTTATCGTGCGTCTATATTTTTTTATGTGCTTTCTTTTGATTCGCGTCTGTTTTTTTGATGAATAGCATCTCCAAGATAGGACGCCGGCTTCCATTAAACAAGAAAACATTACAAAATAATGTTTTGAATGGTTTATAGGTACATGAGGATGTACCTGGTACATGAGAATGTACCATGACCATTCGATAAAGAAAAAGAACAAAAAATAGAAAAAATAAGGTCCTAACACTTTTAAGTTCTAGTCCTATTACAACATTATTATCACTTTATTCTCTCAAAACAGAAAAAAAAACTTCATTAATCGAGTAGATCTTCATCCTCCGTACTTTGATTTCCATCTCCCAAAAGATTTGAATTTTCCTCTAATTCTTGATGTACCTGTACACTCAAATTGTGTCTTTGGCATCCATGGTGGATACCACCTGCCCAATATATGCACAAGTACTTTATTATGCTAAATAAAGTATTTTCAGATCTTTTAACTTTATTTTGAAAAATAACTCTATTTCTCTCTATCCATATTGTCCAACAATAAGCTGCAAAAATTGCACCCCATTTTCTCATTTGTAATTCATTCATTTCTGTAATAAAATACCATATTTCATTTACTGTGTTTAGATTCAAAAGCAATCCTTCTACATCACTGTATTTCAACATAATTAGAATATTTTTACTAAAATCACAGTTTATAAATAAATGTTCGATTGTTTCTGAATCATTTCCGCATAAGGGGCATTCAGGCTGTATTTGAATTTTTCTTTTTATCAAATTATCTCTTGTTAAGATTTTATTATTTAATAATAACCATAAAAAAAGTTTAAATTTTAATGGTATTTTGAGGATCCATATAGTTTTTTTTAGATTAAAATTTATTCCTCCAGAATTTAAGAACTTATACATAGACTTTTTATCAAATAAACAATAAAAGAATTATGAGTGATTCTTTGATGGATAAAAAGTTGAACGGTTGGGCTTTAACATTTTCAAATCGTACGCTTCTATCAGTTTGATCAGAGAGAGATGCAAATTCGACATTCATTCTCAATCGTGAGATTCGTAAAATTGAATGGTCCACGTTACTTCATGTCCATAGCATGATTGACCTTTATTTTATATTATGCAATGACAAGATTAAAAAAGGTCGGCTACAGCTTTCCTAATCCGTAAAAACTAAAAAGGAATGATGATAACGGGACCTTGATGAAACGCACAAAACACAAAAAAAAGGGAAAATAACAAAAATAAAGTATAAAAGGTTCAAGAGAACTGGAGGAGTGGTGATTTGTGTGCTTTCTTGGAATTTTGAATCCAGAAGCTAGTTGATTGCTAATCCGTTGAGAATATTACCTAGACAAATTAATATGGATAAATACTGACGAGAAACACTACAATCTACTGGCACTGCACCATAATGTTCAAAGAGATGAAACAAGTTCAATCTCTTCTTTCTTCCTTCGCGATCTAATCTCCCTCCTACCTATGCTTACTCCATGTATGACATCGATCCCTACAGGATGGGACCCGGGTTTGGAACTGGTCTTCGACATGACTCTTTTCCTCGAAGACAACCTATAGATTTTTTATCAATCCGGAAGTAACATCTCACATGGCAACATACACTTGGAACACCAAAGTCCCGCTCAAGGCCAAAATATTCCTATGGACTGCCCTCGTCAATAGACTAAACACCATGGAAAACTTCCACAACAAAAGCGGGTCCACCTCTGCCACATGCGTACTCTGTCATAACAGACTACTGGAAACCTCTTTACACCTATTTTTTTCCTGTCCATATGCTTCGCAAACCTAGAACGGGGTGGCTCCATGGGCCGTGGCATCAGTAGTAGAAGATGTCGCTTCCTTCTGGCTGCAAAACAGGTCCTCCTCCAACAACACAGAGGCATCTCAATGGGACTCCACCGTATGTGCAACTCTGTGGAAAATATGGAAGGAACACAACCATCGGCTGTTCACATCAAAGTCAAGACCATCCGACCTACTAGTACTGCAGATCAAAAAAGAAATAGCACTATGGCGCGCACACTGCTAGACTAGGAACTCTATTAGCAACGGATTGTTTTACTTTTCTCTCTTCTTTTTTCAACTTGTACGATTGTAAATAACAATGTACTCCTTTTATTTTGTTAATAAAATCATATTAAGTAGGCCAAGCCTACTTTCCTCAAAAAAAGTACTGACGAGAAAACATTTTTTTCTGAATGGAGATGAAAGTTAAATATATATAACTCAAATAGAGTGCGAAACTGTATTACCCTGATTCGTACGTATCGAATACGGTTCGGTGCGTATTCAAAATTTGCACCTATTACAACGCTTTGGGAATTGAACCCAAGCCTCTCCCACTCCTGAAGGCCTTATATAGATGAAAGTACCACTACACCAAATTGTTCTTGTGATTATATTGTGTTTGACATAAATATACTGAACTAATTGATTAATGCATTTTGTATCTACCATATTATTCTAATTAATATTAAAATTTTATTATATATAACTGCATCCGTGTCCAAGATTTTTTTTAAATTGTCGTATCACCGCATCCACACCGTATCAGATACGATACTTGCACCCGCACTCATTAAGAGGTGTGCTTGGTACAACATTGCCACTAATATCTTGGTACAACATACGTTTGAAACTTGCATACAACATAAGTTTGAAACTTCAAATTCAAATTCAAATGAATATATCTTGGTACAACATTGCCACTAATATCTTGGTACAACCCGCACTCATACGATACTTGCATCCAACATAAGTTTGAAACTTCAAATTCAAATGAATATATCTTGGTACAACATTGCCACTAATATGTCACCATTTTTGCATACCCTTTGATTAAAATTAAGAGGTGTGCTTAATTTCATATACTCATTATAAACAAAAATAATCATAGCGCTAACTTAATAATATTTTTCTTTTTAGTTCAATTAATTTAACAAGTGAGGAATAAAATCCAAAAATTTAAACAACACACATAATACACTTTTAACCTTTTTTTAAAAAAAAAAGCTTTAAATTTTGGCATGGCATGATGTTTACAAATTTGCTGGCACTCCAATTGAAGGTGGACCATCTCTTAGCTTTTCTTCTTTCATTACTTATTTTTTGGGAAATTTATTTTTTGTTATTGCCAATTAACAAAATATCACTTCGAAATAAGAATTGACAAAACGATATTAAAATATCAATAAGATCACAATTTGTTTTTGTTGCCATCTGCTGACCGCTATCAGAGAAATCATATTAGTCTCTTTTTTTTTTTTAGCATAAGAAATCATATTAGTCAGAGTAACCTTATAACTTGGGAGATATACTTCGTATGCAGATTCATATTTCTATCCTCTGTCTTTATCTTCTTCAGTGAAATATATTGGAAATAGTGACTTCAGCTTTAGTTTTTCCTTTCCTTCAAGACAGATGGTGTCAGTCGAAGGGGCATCAACTTTCATGGTTGCACCCGGCGCATATCTATAAAGTTTGGAATCAGCAGATAGCTTAGAGAAGAAGACGGGGGACAATTTTGAGATTTTAAAAATTGTATATTTTTTATTGAGGTTATAGGATGATAGTGGTAAAAGAATTAGTTGTGATTTTGATAATCACTACTAGAATTTTAGAATTGTTGACATTACTGTGGAAGAAAAAAATATTTTTCCGCGGACATAATCACATAAAAGAGGTCATTTTCGTAGAATAGCCACAGAAAAATTTTCACGCAACTACTATCAACACAAATACTACTTTATTTGTTGAGCATCATGAAAATAATTATTTTTGTGAACTTAGCCACGTAAATAATTCCACGAAAATAATAACTTATATTCACGAAAATAATTTCAATTTATGATGCATATTTACATTCAATAATGTAATTAGTACTAATTTAAAATTTTCAATATTGCACAAAAAATGAAGAAATCATTTCACAACATATTAAAAATATTTTATATCTCCACAGCAGTTTCATGATAAATTACACTGATATATTATGCTAACAACTTAAAAAGAATTTATATTATACATATGGACTGAATATGTCAATTCATGATTTACATACTATATAACGGAGTTCATTGGCTTATATTGAGGCCAATCTGTAATTGATCTTCATTTTCTACAATCGTATACATATGGATATGATATCCCCTTGTTCAGTTATAAACATATTCCAGTCACAAACATGGAAGGAAAAAAATTTATAATTATAATGCCCTTGTCAGAGAGGAAATTTGCGTTGCTTGATTGCTATTTGGTGCAATAAGCTTCTTTACTTTGTAGTTTCATACAGACCATCCACTATGTTCTGGAGAAAAAAAGAGGGTAAAAAAAACCCAAGGCACAAAATGAATTAATTGTTAACAAAATAGTTATGATATACTAATATTAAACAGCGGTAGGAAAATCATCAAATTAATATGCAAACCTGGTAATAGTTGAGAAGTTGGGGCCGTCGTTTCTTAAAAGTTGGAGTCAATAAGTTGCGTTCCATGTCGAATGGCAGCGGATCAAGATGCACGGCTTTTATGTATTCAAATCCTTTCAACTGCCCCCAAAAAGAATATAGCCATTATTGATGAAACAGGTAGATGTCACAAAAGAGAGATGATAGCAAGGGCCCCTCATACCTTGTTGGTTTTCGCAACCTTTGCTAATTCCTCAAGTATGTATTCTTTTGCTTTGGAATTTGCGCAAATTTCAGGGTACTCTCCCTTTTGTCTATTTTGGTGTGCCCATTTTTCAAGGGCTTCTTGATTTGGATTCACCACTGCCACTAGGTATGATTTGAAGCTATTCCCATATATCCATATCTAGAGAGAAAAAAAATAAAGTTTGAACCACTGTTGCTGATTAAAGAAAGCTTGAACAACAGTATGTAGAACAATTATTTTGAGATAGGTACCATGTCAATAGTAGGGGCTAAACCATATATGTTCTCTAAGTTCTCCACTGCAACATACTCTCCCTGAGAAAGCTTGAAGATGTTTTTCCTCCTATCAATTACTTTTAAACATCCATCTGGCTGCCATTCGCCAATATCACCTACATTTATAAACTCCAGAGATTATTGCAAATAACAATTGAAGTGCGGTTGGTATTATTAGTAGCTCCTAACTTGATAATGCCATGTCAACTATGACAATAGGAACTAATTGAACTGCATTAGTAGTGTTACATTTCTTAACATACAACTTTATGCCATGTATCGTGTATGTAAAAATAAATGTTTCGATTGATGAGTTATGCAAACAAACATTTCCTTTTCTCGGAAATAAGACCTAAATAATTAACAGTTGGCACAATGTATAATAGAATTATGCAACAATGCTAATAGTACTGCTTTTAATTTGCAAAACAAATATGAGCAAGCACACCTGTGCGAAACCAGCCATTAATCATGACTTCTTTTGTCAGATCCTCTCTTTTGTAGTATCCAGAGAACAGTGTTTTCCCTCGTATGCATATCTCTCCGCGTGGTACAGTTGACAAGGCATCGTACCCCATCTCAGGTACAGACTCCAATCGCACATCAATATTTGGTACTGGTGGGCCCACAGTTCCAAGCATCTCCAGGTCATTAGGTTGGTTGACAAATGAGCCCGCACAGGTCTCAGTTAGGCCTGAATACAACATATTTTAAGATCAGTGACATCAACGGAATTATTCCTTGACCTATATATAATCTTCATTTTGTACCACAGAGTAGCTGTCATAGGAACAGAAATGGTATAAACAAAGAATATTTTGAGACCAAAATGAGAACTTTGGGACTTGATGACCAAAATAAAACAATTCTAGGTCATATATGTATTGAGAACTGTAAAACATTTCATACCATAGCCTTGTAACACATGGCAGCACATCACAACACGCAGGAATGCCTCGACATGTGGTGCAAGAGGAGCAGCCCCAGATAACAAAAGCTTCACCTTTCCACCCATTGCTTCTTTTATCTTTAACAAGTTCATATAAAAATGGATTAGTAATATATTAATTGGTCCTGTAGCAGATTCCAAGAAAGAAAATAGGAATATTTTTTTGTTTAACAGGTTACTAAATGAATGCCACTCTTAGTTCTGTGTACCTTACTAAATATAAGTTTGTCAAAATAGGGAGCTGCATCTTCATGTTTACATCCCTTCTTCATATTACGCAGTTTGCTGATAAACAGAGGACAAACATAACAAAATTGTAATATTCAAAGAAAAAATTTGTTATCAACAGTGGACAATCCAATGTATAGTGAAATTCAGTTAATATATTTGGAAAAATTCAGAGAAAAAGCTCACTATTCAAAAGCAAAATTGAACAAGGTCTTCTTCAGGAGGCCACCAGATGAAATTTTTTCCTGCATGCCTAAAATATGAAAAAGGGGTTACAAATTTAATTCTTTAAAAAGGCTGCGTACAAAGACCCCAAAGTCGTCCGACCCTTCTCCAGACCCCGCGCAAGCGGGAGCTACGTGCACTGGGCTGCCCTTTTAAAAAACATCAAAATATTCTGTCTTAAAGATGGCAAAAGTTTTTACAGAAAACTGACTCCAATGACTTGCGCAAGGTTTCTTAAGAGGACCATAGAAATAAACAATTTACCTGAATAAATACGATCCAAGACACGTGGCACTGCACAAAAGAAAGTTGGTTTGAGCATCTTAATATCCTCAAATAATAATTTCACATCCTGCAAGTAAACAATTCAGAAAAATAAAACGAAGTATTTATTTTCATCCAACAAAAAGGGAAATTCTTGATCAAATTAGATAATTTTGATAAATTTTGTACCCCACGCCAAAATCCGATAGAGCCACCATTGTAAATGAACAGCTCCTCAAGAGCTCGATCAAAAATATGTGCCAAAGGTAGATATGACATGTATACATCACTTGCAAGCATCTGCATAATTAAATAAATGTTTATGCATGAGCTTTAATTAAGATAAAGAGTTAAAGTAGCATTCATTAAATTTGCAACTATCGTCACCCTTTGAAATCATGGTGAAGATATGATATAACTCACTATATTGCATTCACCTTGTTCTTTCATATATTTGCTTTATTTATACTAAACCCAAGTTTCTTAAAATTACTCCATTTGAAATCAGAATAAAGCAAAGTTACTCAATGTAGGACAAATTGATTTCAAAGGAGAGTGTGTGTTCTATAACAAAAGGCCTAATGGTTGGGTGTACATGCAAACAAATCTAATTGTGTTAAGACTCAATTGTAGGAATGACATAACATCAAGTGCAAGTAAAAGAATAAAAACAGTGCAATATGAATAATTTGCCTTCTCATTGATGCATTCTAGATGCCGATCAACACCGGCAATTAGTGCAAGAATGCTCTCATTGGACATCATCACACCCTTGGGGTCCCCTGTAGTCCCACTTGTGTACATAATCGTGCAAATATCTTCTTTTGTTTTAATGGGTAGGTCAAACAGTTGGTTCTTCCCCTGAAAATGAAACAATATCAATGAAGATAAAAAAATATTAGATACTAATAAACTCTGCAATTGTGCCATGCACTTCTACTGGTAAAAAGATATTCTAATAACAAGTCCATAGTTATTAATTACCAGGAGGAGGAACTCATCCCATGTGTAAATAGACAAACCATGCTTCTCAGCCTCTTGCTTTTGTTCTGTTGAGACTTCTCCAAAACTGACGATTGCTGCAATAAATTTTAAGAAAGAAAATGAGATTATTCTATGTGATGAACCCATTCAGAAAAGCACATCATCATTTAGAATTAAATTGGAGCATACTTTTTAGAAAACTTATTGTGCTTGGAAAAGTCTTCAAAAGCTGAAAAATGATAAATGATGTCAGTACAAACATGAGAATGTCAATGGCCCAACATTAGTTGGTTAAAACTCTCAATTGTTTCTAAGAAACAGAATGTAGAGATATCATTGGCAATAAATAATTAGTGTAAGACTTTGCGGATCCACCGTATTTATCAAATAAATGCATTTAGATAAATTGTTTGGAAATGAATGAACAACCTCAGAAATCTTTTTCTCTTCTACAATGGCAATTTCGACCTCTGCATGGCATACGATAAACTCCACAGCACCAGACCCTAAGAACGAATAAAAGTAAAACAATTAGAATGTGCTACTTATCTGTCCTAATAAATCAGCTGATCTTGTTGAGTAAGCAATAATAATTAAGTTACCAATAGTAATGATGATGGCATACCAAGTGTATCGTACAAGGGAACACAGTAAATCCCATGAGCATTGCAAGCCTGAGTAATCACAAAAAAGATGCAAGGTCACAAAATGAGACTAACAATATTTAACTGTTATTATAAATGGAAATTTGGCACATGCTATTTTACACACAAGTTTCACATACAGTACCTCCATACTGATGATCCACTCAGGACAATTGGCACCATAGATGCCACAGCGTCCTCCCTAAGAGAATGAGAAGCAAAACAGTGAGGAAAATTGAATAGCCCTAATTGACCTCTACCAACTTTAGACAATATGCAAATTTTAACTTAACAAAAACATCCAAATGATTTAATATAAAGAATTTCGGAAAAGGTCCTAGTTAATATTCATGTGTAAAGGTGAACGCTTGTTTGGTTCACATTTCACTTCAATCATATACTGTTGAATGAACATATTGCATAACTATAAGGACCCCTTTCAATCATATCACTTGGACAAAATAAACATAAATTCAATTTCATTGTACATGTGAGGAAATTTGCAGGATTGCACTTTTAATAATCCAGGTATGGATTCCATTCTAATTTTATCAATTCAATCAAAGGAGTTATTTCCTTTTGCATAAAGAACTTTGAAATATCATGAAATGCAGGGTCTAAAACTCAAAATTTGCCAAAAAAAATGCACCTTAGAAACTCCACAACTTCTCATAGAGGCTCCAACCTTGATCACAACATCGTACACCTCTTCATATGTCTGCCAAACATACTCGCCGGCCTATCAAAACACAAAATTGCACAAAATATGCATGAAATCACTTTCTGATTGCAACAACAAAACAATTAATTTAGAAATATAAGATGAGAAATAGAGAAACAAGGAGCAACCTTGCCATCGACGATCTGGAGACGACCCAGCATCCTGTTCTTGGGATTCGTCTCCACTGATACACTGTAAACCAAATTCGCACAGTACTTAAGTGAATTCCCATTCTCAGTAAACAGGCTTCAGTAAAATCCGGAAGTAACTTTTGAAACAAAAAAAAAATAGACATTTGTTTTCCTATCTTTCTGAAACAAAAATGATTAGACAAGCTTTCTAGCTTTTTTTATTTTTGTTGTGGAAAAATAAGCTTTTAAGCTTGAAATGGCGACTGTTCACCGTCCGATCAGACGAGATCCATTCGTTGTAAAAACGAAATCCTCTGCGGAACAAAAAGAGGAGAACTTTTGATTTCAGACGTTCGATTAATGATTAACGGCCTATATTAGCATAATAAAAAATCTCCACTGAATCACAGCGTTGGCGATCGAGCGTTAATCTTTAATCGGACGGCGCAGAGGTACGATTCCTTCGTTTGTTTATGCTTTCTCGAATTCAGTCAGGATCTGTTTTTAACGTCTGATATGATATTATCATTTATCAATGGACATGTCCGGATCTGCTGTGACATAAATCAAGAGACGTATCCAAGGGACCAGCTGAGAGTAACAAGCTATGTTCTTCTTATTTACCACACAAAATGCTAAGTTTATTTTTTCTTCTTAATTCTATATTTTATTTTATTATTGTAAATTGTTATAGTCCAACTATAATTCGGAACGGAGTTGGAGATGTGATGGGAACTAGGAAGAAGCAGAAAAAAAAAAAAAAGAGAGAGTACATTTCACTAATTTTAAAATACAAGCATATTTTAGTGTTTTTTCAGAAAAAAAAAATACATAGCATAACAAGTATAGTTTTAACGATAGATGTTTTTCCCTTGTGCAAGAATGTCAATATATGTGTTACAAATTGTATATGTTTATTGGAGTTAAGCTACCAAGTTACTAAGCACGGAGGTCTCCATGTTTTTAACTCAAAAATATTTTTTTTATTTTGATTTATCTTTTTCAATAAATTATTCATATTGAAATCTTCTAGGAAATTAAATTTCGTATTTTTTTGAGTTTTCTAACTATTTTTTAAATAGTTTTAAAAAACAATTCTGAAGAGATCATTTTTAATATTAAACATAGCTGTTTTTAAAAAATATTTAAAACTAGCTAGAAAGCTAAAAAATAAAAAAATTGATTTTCTAGAAGATTTTAACATGAAAATTTTATTGAATACGATAAATCAAATTTTAATATAACTAAATATGTTTTTGAGTTAAGAACACGAAATATCTCCCACTCCTAAAAACACAGCAGCTTTACTATGTTTATTGACATGTCAATGTGAGTGAAATCAGACATGAAAATGAAAAGGAAATACCGGAAAATATCCCAGCAGCTCTCCAAACCGGGTTTTGGCGAAGGGAACCCATCCATTACAAACACGCTGCGGTATGCGGGGCCCACACTCGGTCGGCCATCGGCACCTTCCTCCCCTTTCTCTACTTCCACCAAGTGTTTCATCTGTTCACCAAGGAGGCAAGGATGCAAATATATATATATATATATATATATATATATATATGTTTCTTTGCTTGGCTTGGTACTCTCTGTCTTTCCTTCCTAAAGTTTATATGCACTCAGCAAAGTGAGAGACCACAAGGTTTATAAGCACTTGTTATATTTTTCTTTCCGTTCTAACCTTTACGTATAAACATTTTACATAAAATATGTCATAACATGGGCTCAATTCTAACGTGTTAGACAAAATAACAAGAGCATAGGGATCTTCATAGATGTATATTCCGGACTATTTCTTTACCAATTCTATGGTCCAGATTAATTTGACAGTGCATAATAGAGATATTTATTTCTTCACTCAATTAATATAGGATGGGGTCAAACTAGTATTTTTCTTTTAATGTTCTATACTTATGGGAAAAGGTTGCAAACATGGTAAAGAAACAACTCATTTGGTGGCCAAACTAATTAAACCTAATATGACAAGCAAACTGAGGCGAAGTCAGGTTCATTTGTTGGCCAAACGAGGACCTTAATCAGATACAATTAAACCCCAACCTTTTTTCTCAACCAACTATATATGACTGTTCAAATCAGTACTTACCGATATGACAAACATATATTCATGTCGTTAAGGGCAATTATATTTACATTTAATTTTTCATATGATACATTCAACTTTAGGATATACATATTTAACAAATATTGTCAAATTAAAAAATAAAATTTGAACCAAGTTGAAATTGTTTTGGTCATTAATCGTTTTTTTTTTTGAGATAAAGATGAGAGTCAAGTCAGGGGCGGATTCAGAATTTTTGTCAGTGTGGTTCAAATTTACAATTTTTTTCAGGATGGTTAAAAAATAGTGCATATTTTTAAATTTTTCTAAATTATAAGTATATTTTAAAAAAATTCAAATACATGATTAATTTTGAAAATTTTGTTTCCAAGATGGACACCCTGCTTCCATGTAGCTCCGCCCTGAGTCAAGCTACTCAAATTTAAATGACCTAAAGTCTTCTTGTCCAAGTTTAAAACCCAAAACCTCGCACACAAAGGTCATTGTTCTTAACCACTAGGCTAAGTGATGGTTCTTGTCATTACTCATTTATATATCATAAAGTTGTTGAGACTTCATTGCACTGGCGGATGTAGCATTCCGTAGGGGTAGGCACGTGCTTACTCCTGGATTCTAAAATTCGTCATACGCTCAATGATATTCAATACGGTGCCTACTCCTGGATTAATATTGTGCCCACCCCTACTTCAGACTCATTCAATATTTTCTGGCTCAAACTAAGATCATTGATCCTCTCTTTGCGCTCTTTGCAAATCGTTATTTTCGACATACTTAAAGACTCTGGATGGATCGTCCCTCTCTTCTTCCCCTCTGATCCGAGTCGCAAATCACTGTCAGCTCGAAGCCTCGAACCCTAACCCTAAGCGGCTAAGCCCAAACTTGTGAGTCGTGATCGTGCGTGCCTCGTCGAACCTTTGTTGTTGGCATTTGGCGAGTTCCTCAAATCCTTCCACACTTGAATACTTTAATGTCAAAATAGATGCAAATTTCATAAATTTTCACATGAGATGCAAGAACATGATATTTGACAGACCTCGAATGAAACATTAAATGTAATTGTGTACGTGTCATTAATGTTTTCATTCAGTGTTAAGTTCTAAAGTATGAGGTATTCATCTTTCCTACTAAGAGATGTGTATGTATGATTGTTATCTTACGCTGTCGGTAAAACGCTGTCATAACGGTAGTTTTTCGATATACATAGCTTAGTTGAGGTAGTGATGGTTTACCAAAATTACTATTGTCTCTCGTATCTATATACGAGTTACAGCATCACTGGGCTCCTTGATATAGTAGGATTATCTGCATGCAGTATAATTACAAGAGTAATTATATTTGATATGTATGCTCAAGATCGAGAAAAGATTAAGTTTGTAAGGATGCACACACCTACCTTGAAATTAATCTGACACTGTAAGACAAAAGAATTAACACGACTAAAATGTTTAGTGGATCGTGATATTGTGTAGTACAACATCATCTGTGTAATTGGATAGTCATAGTGCAAATGTCAGATGCCTCCTATGATTATAGAAGTTAAAATGGTTTTAATTCTATTTACCAACATAACACAGATCTTATTGGGTCACACTGTATAGGAGCTAATCAGAGAATCTTAATGATTAATTATAAATTAGTTATAACTAATATTAAGATGGTTATAATTAATTATATGTGATATGATTAAATTATATATGTCATATAAGATGACAAGCAAAAACAACAGTTGAATTTATAAACGTATACGATACGTTGTATAAAATCATACCGAAACCAAACCGATACCGAACCCTGAGAAATATAATTGTTGAGAACAATTATATATTTATATTTATTTATATGTATTTAATTTAGATTTTAAATATTAATTATGGTTTTGAATTTGGGATGAAAGTCATTATCAAATTAAAAATTAATTAAAATCTTAATTAAAAATAAATAAATAAAAATAAAAAAAATTAAAAGGGAGGTCGACACATAAAGTGATGTGGGAAAAAAATTTGAGATATTTTTTTTGGATATGCTTGTCATGGGCATTTTGGTCATTTTACCTTTTCAGGGATATTTTGGTAATCGGCCAACCTCTTCATTTTTCTATAAATAGAGGGGCATGAAGAGAGAGAAAATGACATCAAAAATCGTATCGTATCTGTGAACTCAGGATCGAATCGATAAATATATTTTCTCTCTATTTCGATT
>CAXKVX010004033.1:0-15542 GCA_964058865.1 Eleocharis quinqueflora
AACTAAATAAGATTGAATAATGCAGTGAGATTACACTTGTATACTAACCCTATTTTGCAGGAGGATTGTGTGTTTATATGGCTCAAGATTTCCAATGCCTTGTGTGTTGTAATGAATGATATGTATGAATGTGTGTAATTGCGTCCTAAGGTGTCACTTTTAATTAATTGTAATAATTAAATTATGACAATGATCTTAGGTTGTTACTCATGTATTAATTCATTCTTGACTTGCATACCACATAGGATTTTAAATTAGAGTCATTCTAAATCTACTCTTCATTTTGCTTTAGAATAGCTTCAAAAGTAGATTGAAAATTGGGTGGGTTTTAGTAGCTTAAATGTATTTCTTCTGAAGATGATTGATGAAGCTACAAGAATGCAAGCGGGAGCCATACAACCTGCGCAGCTTATTTATTTTATGATATGTTAGATAATTTGTATTATTAGGCTAAGTATTGTTTGGATGAATACATGTCCTACCAAAATTATCAAAGTCATATTTTCACTATATCAATGAAAATTGTAAGAGTATATTTCCTTCTCATTTTATCCACTTTAAGCTAGTAGTCGGAGATAAGCATGAGTGTGACTCTTATTATTAGAAATCGTAGAACTTGCATGAATTAGTTATAAAGCCAAAAATGGGTGGAGTTGTGTGAGGAACATATTTTGTTCATTATGTGGAAATAACTCATTCATTCTTGTTGTCCAATAAAATGAGTTTTCTTAACAAATCCCCAAGATCTAGGCTTGGATTTGGAAAAGAGAGTTTTATTAAGAAATTGAATTTTTCTTTCTTAATGAAAACGACAAGAGTTATAAGGTTAAGTTTTACTTAAAAGTTTATGACTGGTAAATGATTACCTACCTTGACAAATATTTGGATGAGATCTATTTATTTGAAAGGGGTCTTGTGTGACTAACAAAACGAACAAACTTTAAATATTTTGTTAGTACAAATTCTTATTCAGGAACAACGATATACCCTTGATGAATTTTATAGCTGTTTATATCTCCTAATTTTCTATTTTTATGGTTATAAAACACCCCTTGCTAATGACATAAAAAGACAAATGAGAAATACGTCTTAACCATCGTGTCAAAAAGCAAGATGATTGCCAAGAACAAAGGCAATAGAAAGAACAAGACAAGTAAAACGCATCTCTTACTCAACGACAAAGGATAAAGGAGCTCAAGATAGCACCTCCAAGAGAAGTAGGAGAAGAACTCTCCAAACTCTAACATAGAGCTCTTTTATTGCCACGAGAATGGACATTTCAAAATGAATTGCTCCAAGTACAGGAATGACTTAGATAGGGGCAAAGGTTGAAAGCAAGTATCCCAAATGCATACTAATTATTGAACTAAATTTAAATTTAGCCATGATGGTCCAAGATTTGCTAATGATACTGAATCATGTGCTCACTTAGTTTATAATGTAAATGCACTGAGGGATAAAAGATCACTCTCTAAATGAGAGGTTGTGTTGAAAGTTGGTAATGGTGCAAGTATCTATGTGATTATAGTCGGCACCCTCAACTTATAATTGTCTAGTGTTTGTATTTAAATTAAAGGATATTTATCATGTTTAAACAAATGCTATTATTTCTAATAAATGAAACTTACTATGTTTAGTTAAGGAAAAACATATGTTGAATGTCAATAACATGATACTCAAGATGTCACATACGAATGAAACATTTTTGTGGCACTATGTCCTGGTCATATAAACGAGAAACACATTTTCTCCACTTAAGCTAGCAATTAGAAATAAACATGAGTGTGATCTTAATTACTAGAAATTGTGAAAATTGCATGAATTCGTCATTAGGCCAAAAATAAGTGGAAGTTGTGTGAGGCACATCTCTTTGCTCATTATGTGGAAATGACTCATCCATACTTGTTAACAACCAACCATGAATTTGTTATTAATCCATGAATTAGTGAGAGTTGTGTGAGGCACAACTTTCTACTCATTATGTGGAAATGACTCATTCATGTATGTTAACTACTTGACATGAATTCATTGTTAGGCCATAAATAAGCGAGAGTTGTGTGAGGCACATCTATTTGCTCATTATATGGGAATGGTTTATTCATGCCTGTAATCAATAATGTGAATCTTGTTTAAGAGGAAAGATGACCAAATCACCGTTTAAAAGTAAATGTGTAAAGACGAATGACTTATTGGAATTAATACATTTTCGATGTATGTGGTCTTATGAGTAAGAGTGCAAGAGTTGGTTATAGGTACTTCATTATCTTCATAAATAATTATAGTTGATATGACTATGTGTATCTTATGAATAATAATAATGGATACTTTGGAAAATTCATGGAATACAAGAATGAAGTAGAGAATCAACTTGACAAAAGAATTAAAGTATTACAAACTAATCGTGGAGTCAAATACTTGAGTAGTGAGTTTAGTACATACTTGAAACAGTGTGGTATCATACCACAACTCACTCCACCCAGAACACCATAATGGAATGGTATTTCTCAGAGAAGGAATCGAACCTTGATTGATATGGTTTGTTCAATGATGTGCCATACAGAGCTATCTTTGTATTTTTGGGGTCACGCACTCCAAACAACAACTCACACACTAAATATTGTTTCATCAAAATCTATTGAGAAAACTCCACATTAGTTTTGGATGGGCAAACCACCCAACATATATTTTTCTCAAAGATTGGATTGTGAGTCATACGTCAAGCGTATGATGTCAACTAAAATCCAAAAATAGATAAATACTTCTTCAGGAGAGACCTAAAACAAAAGGTTACAACTTTTGGCACAAGTTAACGAATATTATATTTGTTAAGAATGGTGCAGTATTCCTAGAGTAGAAATTTCTTAAAAGAATCAAAAGCAATGGCAGTAGGATAACACTTGAGGAAACTCAAGAGGATCTGCAAGTGATCATGAGATGAATGATAGCATTCAAGATGGTCATGAAATCTCACATAAAGTTCCTTTGATCGGTGGGAGTACAAATAGTCACGCTTCACAAAAGTTTATTGAAGAGACTTATACCTCTCCACCAAGTGTTCGTTCAACTCGACCCGAGCAAGAACCAATTTCACAACAAATTGTGAAAGAAGTTGAAAAAGCTCAAGAGGAGTTGCAAGAACATAGTAGGCTTAGAAAGGTCAACAAGGGAAAGAAGACCTGATTTTTATATGGGTCTTCATGAAGTCTTGATAATGAATACCGAAGATCTCTCGACCCATGAAGAAGCAATGGAAAGAAAATACGACACACAACCATGATTCGAAATAAAATTCATGTATGACCATCAAGTGTAGAACTTGATAGATCTTCCTCAAGGAAATAAATTCATTAATAATAAATGAATTATTAAGAGTGAGATGGACATGAATAGTAACATGACAAACAAGGCAAGACTTGTAATAAAAGGTTTTAATCGAATTCAAGAGATTGACTATGACGAAATCTTTTTCACAAGTTTTCGTGTTCAAATTTATTCAGATTATGCTAGTTATTGCTGCATTTTAGGATTATGAAATCTGTCAATTGAATTTCGAAATAACTTTCCTAAATGATAAGATAGATGAGGATGTGTACATGTTATAACCTCAAGGTTTTGATGATCCAAAGAATAGCAATAAAGTATGCAAGCTTCAAAGAGTCATTTATGGCTTGAAGCAAACATCGAGGAGGTGGAACAAGCGCTTTGATGAAGAGGTTAAAACCCATGGATTCATTCAAAGCAAGGAAAAACCTTGAGTACACAAGAAGGTTAGTGGAAGTCAGATGTAGCTCTAGATCTTACATGTCGACGACATATTATTAATGGAGAATGTATCTTTGATGGAGCAAACAAAGAGCTCATTGAAAATAATGTTTTTCAATGAAGGACATGAATGAGGCTCAATATGTCTTAGAGATTAAGATATATAGAGATAGTCCTCGTAAGCTCATTGGTCTAAGTCAAAAAGTGTAAATTGACAAGATCTTGAAAAGATTTCGTATGAAAAATTTCAAGAAGAGAAATGTGTCAATGAAAGTATTTGTACAATTTAGCAAGTTACAATTTGTCACAACACACAAAGACATAGAATGCATGAAGAGTATTTCCTATGACCCAGTCAAAGATATCATCATGTATGTTATGACTTGCAGATTGAATGTCGGGTATGCTCTAAGAATGACAAGTCGTCATTAGACTTCATCTAGTCCTAATTATTGGACTGCAGCCAAGAATATTGTTAGGTATCTAAACAAGACCAAGAATAATTTTCTTGTCTATGGTGGTCCAAGAGAGCTCATTGTAGAAGGCTACACTGATGCTAGTTTTATAACCGATCCAGATGATCAATCTGATTACGTCTTTCTTCTGATTGGTGGTGAAGTGAGTTAGCGTAGTTGGTAGTAATCAATTATGACAAACTCAATCACCTCAGCGGAAGTCATGGCGACCGCAGAGGCAAGCGAAGGAGTATGGATAAAGAAATTTCCTAAGAAACTTAGTGTTGTCTTATACTGTGAAGGATCCTTGGAGTTGTATTGCTACAATAGTGCATCAATTTTGCAAATCAAGGAACCAATATCACATCACAGTGTTCTTTCTTTTTCACTTATATCATGCTTAGTCCCTTAGCCATGTCAGGCTGAGATGTATTAGGACTTGTTAGGATGTATTGAAACTCTTGTTTAAATGCTTGTTTGTGATAAATTTCTGGATTTGTTTGCTTTCTATTTTAATTATGCAATTTCATGAATTGTGATCTTAGGGTTCATTTTTAGACCTTGACCATAGAAAGCATGGCAATTGATTGGCTAAGTACCGAGAGGTGATGCTAATTGATTGTCTATCTTATGACTTGCTTGCTATATGAATTGTTTACTTCATTATTAGTATTTGCAATAGAGATATTGAATATTATATCTAGACCAAAGTAAGTAGGGTAATTAACGAACTAAGTACCAAGAGGTGACGTTTGTTGATTACGGGTTTGCCTAATTGTCGTAATTAATTGTATTAAGTACCGAGGGATGACATATGATTACTTAGGATAATTAGGATGGTATGTGCTTAATGGATTTTGACTAGTTTAACCAAGTACCGAGAGGTGAAGCCATAACTAGTGCAAACACGGTACATAAATAGAGATATCACTTGGTACCAAATCTGAAACCATACCCTCATAATACCAAGAAATCAATCACCAAACAAGTATTGACAATTGTGGATATATCATCTTAACAAGGCCTAATTGTTTGTTAATTGAGTTAAGTTCTAGTTTACTTTCAATTTTTAGTCTAAACCAACCGAACAACCCAAACCTGAAACTTTTCTTTTCTCTTTTACTTTTGCTTAAATTTAATTTACTCAAAACTGAAAACTAAAACCGAATTGTCCCTATGGATTCGACCTCTAAGTACTGCGATAGACGGTTGTATACTTGCAACTTCTATATTTTAATTAGGGTTAATAAAACTCACAACACACACATCAAGTTTTTGGCGTCATTGCTGGGGACAACGATGATTTTAGTATCAAATTTTTGTAAATTGATTTAAGTTTGAGATTTTAACATTTTTAGCGTAATTTTTCTCGTGTTTTTTAGGTTGAAAACTGAAAGGAGAGTCCTCAACTACGCGAGTCGGGACAACGGTTCTCTCGACAAGGATCAACTCATCTCTTCTACGAGAGAAGGAAGAACCGCCCTCCAAGGGGCCTATTTTGAATCTAAGTTCACATCGGGTAGAGATGTCGAACGCCGATGTGGAGGCCGCACGCATAGCAAACCTTGAAAGGGAGCACAATCAATTGGTCGCCGAATTACAACGGTTGAGAGCAACCGCTCTCAATCGTGAGGCTCTTGAAGCGGAGGATGCAAATCGTCCCTTGAGGGAATTCACCGCTCCAAAGGCCGAAGAGATACGACTAGGCTACACCGCTCCTACCATCAATGCGGAGGAATATCAAACTCCTCCCGCATGGGTGAACATGGTGCAACGTAACCTTTTCCATGGCTTGCCACATGAGGATGCAACCCAACACTTAGCCAACTTTGAAGAGATTTGTAACACTATAAAGGTACATACGGTTACACCCGATGATCTTAAGGTTATGGCTTTTACATTTTCTCTTGCAGATAAGGCGAAGAGTTGGATTCGTGGCCAATGTCCCGAAAATATGAACACATGGCCCAATGTTGCAAATGCATTTCTCAACAAGTTCTCCCCACCATCCAAAACCAACTCCTTGCACCACCAAATTCACAACTTTCGACAAAAGGTGGAGGAGACAATGAGCGAGGCTTGGGAGAGATTCCAAGAACTCCAAAGGTGTTGTCCTTATCATGAGATCGAAAGGTGGAACTTGCTTCAGATTTTCTACAATAGTCTCATGCCGCAAGACAAAGGTATGTTTGAAGCCGCAGCCGGTGGTAGTCTTATAAACAAAGGGGCTGCCAATGGGTACAAGTTGGTTGATGACATGGCTCTCAACCAAAGCCAATGGCACAACCCAAGGGAAACACCGGTGATTCTACAAAGAAGTGTGAATGAGGTGAAGGAGAATCTGGAACTAGCCGATGCAATTGCTGCTTTGAACTGCAAGATCAATCTTCTAAGCGCAAGTGCGGTAAATTCTATCCCTCCTCCTTGTTCAATTTGTGGTGGTATGGATCATTTAGCAATTAATTGTGGTGTTGGTAATGATGTTATGGATATAAATGTCATTAACCAAGATAATTATAAACCAAACAACAACCCATACTCTAACACCTACAATCCGGGTTGGAGAAACCATCCGATTTTTTTATGGAGACAAAATTACCAAAAGTAACCAAAATGCCAATTTTAATGCACCAAATCAAGGGTATGGTAACCAAGGTCAAGGTAACCAACAATCAAAGTCAAATCTTGAATTGATGTTGGAATCGTTCATGAATAATCAAAACCAAAAATTCGATGAGTTGAGTAGAAAGGTTGATTTGTTGGCAACCCAAAATAAACTCCTTGAAACGCAAGTTGCCTAACAAGCATCTTATTCTACGCACCAACCGGGTATGTTGATCCACCAATACCCGATGATGCCTACGTGAGACAATAATGTGAGAAAGACAAGGATGAGCACATCTCCACACAAGAGGATTAAGCCTCAAAGGAAGAACAAACTCCAAACAAGGTAAGTACGGAGGTACCAAGGTACATACCTCCGCATAGGTACGCACCTTTTTCCTCAACGCATACCCAATGAAAAAATTGAAAAATAGTTTGTTAAGTTCATTGAATTGTTGAAACAATTGCATGTTAATCTACCATTGACCGATGTAATAACCCAAATGCCAATCTATACCAAGTTCTTTAAAGATATCTTGTCAAATAGGGGTAGATTAGAAGAGGTTCAGTTGGTTGCACTTGATGCATGCAATAGTGCTTTGGTAATGAATGAACTACCAAAAAAGTTGGAAGACCCCGGTAAACTCTCTATCCCTTGCTCTATAGCAATGTCCAATTCAAACATGCACTTTGTGACCTTGGAGCAAGCGTAAGTTTAATGCCAAAATTTGTATTTGATAGGTTAGGGATTGGGGAACTTAAGCCAACTAGGATCACGCTACAACTAGCGGATCAATCGGTCAAATTGCCCATAGGTGTTGTTGAGGACTTACCAATCCAAATTGGAAAGTTTTATGTACTAATTGACTTTGTTGTGGTTGACATGAAAGAAGATACCAATACACCTCTATTATTAGGTAGACCATTTCTGATTACCGCAAAAGCAATTATCAATGTACACGATGGAATCATAACTTTGAACATTGGTGATGAAAAGGTGACATTTGACGTTAGAAAGACAACGAAATATCCATCTAACGATATTGGTGTTTTTAGTGTCAATTCTTTTGATAGGATGACAGATGGAGAAGCCAAGGATGTCATCAAGGAAGTGCCCACAAAGAAGAGAAAGAATCGAGCATCGAAAAGGGCAAAAAGAAAAGGCAAGTCCTCTGCCGAGGTCTCTTGCGGTCGCAGTTTATCACTGTTGTGGCCGCAAGACACTCAAACAGAGGGCAAGCAGAGAAGAGGCAGCACATATTCAAGTATGTTGCGGAGGCAAAACAACTCATTGCGATCGCAACCCTTGAAGACAGAAAACACCAAGTCTCTGCCAGAGCCACATGCAGCAGGCTTACGGTCGCAATACAAACTCTTGCGACCACAAGATGCCCTGCCAGAGCCCAACAACAGCAAAGCCAAAGCATATTGCGGCCGCAAGAAGAGTCCTTGCCCCGCAAGATAGCTTGCCAGAAAGTGACCCAAGTATGGAGGGTCAAAGCATCGCCAATCGAAACTGAAATAGCGCAAATCTCCACAGCAGGTGATCAAGCACCAAAGGAATACCTGAATGCAATCTCTTCGCAGGTAAGAATGGAGATCGACTGATCTCCGCTAAGGTACGATTTTCCCGTTGAAACTTTTATTCACAAAGCGAATGAATTGCTGGTTGAAGGCATGGCAAGATTATCCCTTACCAATGAATTGAATTGATGCACCGTTCGTCGAGGTAACGATGTTAAACAAGAGCTTCTTGGGAGGCAACCCAACCAATCTAATTTTATGTCTTGCATATCTTATTTTCATTTTGCACTTAGTTTAATTTTGCACGCATATAGTTTAATTTTTATCTTAGTACCAAAATTTAAAATTCCAAAAAAATAAGAAATCAAAATAGAAAATTACAAAAATATAGAAATATAAATTACGACATGCATTTCTTATTTTACAGCATAGTTGCATAATAATTAGGGACATAACAAAATTAAAACACCAAAAACGTTTTTTATTTTTAAAATCCCAAAAATAACATTTTCTGAGTTTTATTGCAGCCGCAAGCCAATATATTGTGGTCGCAATTTGAACGTTAGCGGTATTAACTGCAAAGGTTCTAACGTCAACCTTTGCGGTCGCAAGCACTTATTGTTGCGGTCGCAAGACTTCAATTAGGCACAAAAAATTAGCATCCAACGTTAACCCTTGCGACCGCAAGCACCTCTTGTTGCGGCCGCAATAAGTCAAGATTTCTGCCTATATAAAGGATCCCAAACCTCTCTCTCTCTCATCTCAATTTTCAGCGAATTTTAATCTTTACTGCGTACCATACGATCACGTACGAGTTCCGTAGCACTTTCAGTGCTAATGCAGATTATACTGTCTGGTCGTATTACCTCGACGGATACCGCTTCAACATCACCACAGACGAGGTGGCGGCGATCATGGGATTCCCGCGCACCGATGATTCTCTACGGTGGTCCGTCTGGGGCGACGACGTAGGCGGGTACGCGGGTTTCGTGGAGCAACTGGCAGGCGCTCCCAAAGACGGCTACATGGCATCGCAGATAGCGCACCCTATCTTCCGCTACCTTCAGCGCGCAGTAGCCATGACGATCTTCCCGAGATGCGAGACAGTCGGGACGATGAGAGAGGCCGAGATGTTCTTTATGTACTCGATGATCCACATCTACACTCGGCCAAAGCTACTGCTAGACGTAACGTTTTTATGCTCCAGCACGTGCTTCATGTCATTAGGAACACGCATGCTGGTGGACAGATCACCATTGGCGGGTTTGTCACCCGCCTAGCGATCTACCATGAAGTGATCGCTCCACAGGGTATGATTTATCGTACCACCGCACACATGTTCGAGCGGTAAACGCAGTGGATAGATCTGTCGTATCTTCAGCAGGCGACGATGTTCGTCAGATAGGGCGACCGACTATACTTTTTGTACAGAGATCGCACATTTAGAGTCCCACTCGACACACCGGTGGACGACTCCAATCGCTCGACTTGGGTTATTCACCCAGATGCTGCTCTCGCTCACATGGACGAGCCGCAGCCCGAGCTGCAGCAACAGCAGCCTCAGCAGATGGACCCATCAATCCTCGACATGCTGAGGCAGATCCAGATGCAGCAGACGACGTCCTACGACTACATGACGTCACATTTCGATGCCCTTCACACTCACTACGATTCACTCAGCACCGAGTTGTCCGACATCACGAGCCATCTATGATGTGTTGAGATGCAGCAGCGTGATACTCATGCCTGGATGGATGAGATCTCGGAGCAGCACCACACCATGGCCCACCGCGTGTCCGAGATGCATGACTACGCGCACCAGCAGGGGTAGGTTCCTGACTTAGAGCCCGAGACATCACCCTACTATGTAGGCCAGCCACGGAGGACATCACGCTCCAGGCGCACACCTCACGAGCCATCTTCGCGTCGTTCTCCGTGTCAGCCGTGATTTATCACGGCTTTTGTGAGTTTTCTCATTCTCTTTCTATTTTCTTTCAGTTTATTTATTGCACCGGACCGTTGCATTAAATAGGCATGGGGGAGGGTAATTAGAGAATTGTATCATGTATATTTACTTGCTTTCTGTTATTTACTTTTAGTCAGTCTACGTTATTTATTTTATGTATGTTCTTTTTCAGAGTTAAAAAGAAAATTTTGGTGTTTTAACTCTTTTTCGTGATTTCAATGGTATAACGTCATACACACCAAAAATATTTTATTATTGCATTCCAGAAAAACAAAAAAATATTTTATTTACAAATTTATTTATTATTTTGCATAGATATTTGAAAAATAAAAAAAAATGATAAAATTTTAAAAAAAATTGAGATAATTAATCCGCTAAACAACCTTTGATCGATGGGTTTGACGAATTCACTCATCCATTAGACTGATCTTTGGTCAGGAATTTATTGTGCTATTTAATTAGAATCATAAGTATTTCGAAAAGGATTTTCTTTAGTGACTTGAGTTACGATATTTTAGTGATAGTAATCTAGAAGTAGTGAACTCGTTTTGCAACGTGTAAGCCAAGTCTCAGATGCGCCACGCCAAGGGTTACCGAAAGACATGAAGTCCGTAGGAAATCTAGCGCAAGACTCAGAAACTCTTTTCTAAATTGGACTAAAATAAACAAAGGTGTAAATTGCAAAAAAAAAAAAGAGCGCAATATGTAGGGTTGAAGTCCTTAGGACAGATACACCCGCATATAACAAAAAAATAAAAAATAATAGAAAAATAGAAAAAAAATCAAATCAAAAAAATATATTGAGTGGAAAAATGAGAGAGCCCGAAAGTAGACAGATGCACAAACAAAAAAAGTCAATAGCATCAGGGCACAATTTACACCCTAAATTAAATTTTCTTTCAAAAAGAGTTTTCTAAATTGGCTTACACTTGTGGAATTGAGGAAACGAATTCGAGATTTACCGATCTGAATTACCACACTAACTCGTTGATAAAGAAGTAAAACCTTGCCCCCAATTCGAAAAACTTATGGATTTGATAAAATAGAACAATTGATATCTTTAAATTTACCAAGACTTTGACGAAGGGTTTGTTCAGTAGCGGGTTGATAATCTCAACAAAAACAAGTTCCCAATATATCTGCATTTAGTTTAGCATTTTACATTCTCGTTCTTTTATTTTCACCGCATACAAAATTGTGTCGTGATGTGAAGAAGACCATTGAAAAATATTCGAATAAAGTTGAATACCAAATTCTCTTTTTAAACATATTATTTCAATCCACACGTAAAAACAAATACATATGTTAGAGTCTAGTCTAGGAACTTGGGGCAAAATGACATAACTAGCCCTTGAGTATTCCCATAAATGTTTTAGACTCGCTTGAAGACAAGCAAGGTTTAGGCTTGGGGGAATTTGATAAGCCAAATTATGCACATATTTATCTAGGGTCAATTATGTAATTTAAGCCAAGTTTAGGTTGAATTAGTGTCCAAACAAACAAGTTTTTATCCCAAAAGAGTTCAATTCACTACCTTACAGTATTTTAGTGCAGAAATAGCATTTGGAAGCAGAATAAACACAAGGAAGGACGATGGAACGAACTAGGAGTGCAATAGAAGCAATTGGGACATCTGCCAGGCCAATTGCGGTCGCAAGAACACGCATTACGGCCGCAATCAACCTCTACAGGCCATGAGATGATGAGCAGCCCAATGCAGCTTTATTGCGGGCGCAAGGTATATCCTTGCGGCCGCAATAATAGTTGACAGAGGGCTGTGCAGATTAAGGAAGTTACCACCTCCATACATTGCGGCCGCAGGAGTTATTATTGCCCCTGAAATTGAACGTGCATGACCATGACAGAGGAGTGATAACTGCCATGCTAGGTATGTTGCAGCAGCAACAGAAGTTATTGCCCCCGCAATAGACCTGCGCAGAAGCACAAATAGAAAGTTTCAGCAGTCTGTTTTAAGGATCTGGCTTTCATATATATATATAGGGAGTTATTAGGCAGAACAAGGAGAAAGTTAGACGAATTTAGCCAGTAACAAAGGGTTAGAGATTTTACAGAGGAAGAAGAAGAGAAGAAGAAGAAGCGCTACTTTGGCGGTCTTGGTTGTATATTTCTTTTCTCTATTGCTCTCTTTTTCACTTCTATCATGCTTAGTCCCTTAGCCATGTCCGGCTAAGATGTATTAGGACTTGTTAGGATGTATTGAAACTCTTGTTTAAATGCTTGTTTTTGATAAATTTCTAGATTTATTTGCTTTCTATTTTACTTGTGCAATTTCATGAATTGTAATCTTAGAGTTCAGTTTTAGACCATGACCCTAGAAAGCATGGCAATTGATTGGCTAAGTACCGAGAGGTGGCGCTAATTGATTGTCTATCTTATGACTTGCTTGCTATATGAATTGTTTACTTCATGATTTAGTATTTGCAATAGAGATATTGAATATTAGATCTAGACCATAGTAAGTAGGGTAATTAACGAACTAAGTACCGAGAGGTGACGTTTGTTGATTACGGGTTTGCCTAATTGTCGTAATTAATTGTATTAAGTATCGAGGGGTGACATATGATTGCTTAGGATAATTAGGATGGTATGTGCTTAATGGGTTTCGACTAGTTTAACCAAGTATCGAGAGGTGAAGTCATAACTAGTGCAAACACGGTACCTAAATAGAGATATCACTTGGTACCAAATCTGAAACCATACCTTCATAATACCAAGAAATTAATCGCCAAACAAGTATTGACAATTGTGGATATACCATCTTAACAAGGCCTAATTGTTTGTTAATTGAGTTAAGTTCTAGTTTACTTTCAATTTTTAGTCTAAACCAACCGAACAACCCAAACCTAAAACTTTTCTTTTCTCTTTTACTTTTGCTTAAATTTAATTTACTCAAAACTGAAAACTAAAATCGAATTGTCCCTGTGGATTCGACCCCTAAGTACTACGATAGACGATTGTATACTTGCAACTTCTATATTTTAATTAGGGTTAATAAAACTCACAACACACACATCAAGTTTTTGGCGCTGCAAGCAACAAACTAGCCCTCAGTATTGGGCACCTGCGACTCAAGCCAACAAAACTGACGAGTCACTAGGTGTATTCCCTGTCATCACTGGGCACACTCGATCCCTACAAGTATCTGTACTTACCAGTTCCTTACCAGCAAAACCAAAAGCATCATGTCTCAAACAGACAACTCCAAACTCACCTCTATAATTTTCAATGGCAACAACTACATACCTTGGTCCAGATCTATCACAATAGGCCTAGGAGGCAAAGGTAAACTATATTTTGTCACTGGAACCAAGGAGAAACCAAATGCAGCTGAAACAGCCAAATTAGAGGAATGGGAGACAACAGACTAGATGATCATGTCATGGCTGCTAAGCACAATGGAGCCAAAAAATCTCTAATGTTCTGATGTACTCCAACACTGCCAAAGAGATTTGGGGGGGGGGGGGGGGGGGGGGGGGGGGGGGGGGGGGGACAAAGCAAAACGAAGGTATGGGCAACAAACAAATTTCGCACATATCTTTAGTCTCAAACAGAAACTGGCTAACATCAAACAAACAAATCAAAGCAATAGCAAACTGGTAACCGAGATACTGTCAAAATGGGAAGAATTGAATGTTTGTCTTCCACCAACAATCGATCCCATTGAAAACCAAAAAAGAGTCGAACAAGACTTAATTTTCACTTATCTGAGAGCACTAGAACCAAGCTATGAAGCCATACGCTCTCAAATTCTGGCCTCAGCCGAGATGCCAAAATTCGATGATGTGGTGGCACAAATCCAACAGGAAGAGTCTCGTCGATCACTCATGAACCCCAGACAAATAGATCACGTCGAGAACAAGGCATTTAAGGTTGAAAAGTCTAACCCTAGTTTCAAGGAAACAGTGAGAGTAAGGGGAGCTCCAAGCACTGAGCGGTGCGACCACTTCAATAGAGCAGGGCACAACCGCGACTGTTGCTGGTTTCTTCACCCCCATCTCAGGCCGATCCGAGACAAAAGAGGCAAGAACTGGGGCGGCGGAAGAAACGAGAAGAAACCCTTCTCAAGTGTTTCTGCCACAAAAGGGAGAGAAAGAGACAGGACGCTTGGATTCGATGAATAAGCGCGAGTTAATGAAGCTAGGTCGGGTTTCAACTTTGGGTCGGGTTTCAGCGCTGGGTCGGATTTCAATTTTGGACCCGAATCCAGCTCAGGTCCAGATGTATCCGAATCCACTGTGGCACAGTCTATACAGCTGAATCAGTTGCTTTCCCAACTTAATAGTTTGTTACAGCGACAAACACCAGGTTTTGTACACTCTAAATTCTTAAATAATTCCTCTAAATTTGTAAATATTTCTAGACTTACAAAAGGTTGGATAATTGATTCCGGGGCTACTAACCAAATGACATGGGACCAAAATAATTTAATAAATATCAAACAAATTAAAAATCCACAACATGTAGTTGTTGCAAATGTAGAACAAGTCCAAATTCATGGTTTTGGTACAACCAAATTACTAGAAAAGAACATTGAAAATATTTTGTATCTACCAAACTTTAATTCAAATTTATTATCAATTAGTAAAATAACTCGAGAATTAAATTGTTATGCTATATTCTCACCAAATAAAGTGATATTTCAGGACCAAAAATCAGAGAAGAAGATTGGTGAGGGATTCTTGAAAAATGGTCTCTATTATCTTGATGAAAACATCAATAAATGTCATGTGCCATCAAATTCAGTAGATCGTAATAAGTAGTTGCATTGGAGATTCGGTCATCCATCTGACCAAACTTTAAATAAGCTTTTATTGTTCTAAATTAGATTAAAAAATTTGTGATGTTTGCGAATTTTCAAAAAAAACTAGATTACCATTTTCTTTATCTACTAGTATGCCAGAGAAATGTTTTGATCTAATTCATTCTGATGTTTGGGGTCCAGCTCCTATTAATTTATATAATCACTTTAAATATTTTGTCACTTGTATCGATGATTTTTCTCGAACAACATGGGTTTATCTTTTAAAAGGAAAAAATGAAGTATTTACATATTTTCAAGAATTTTACAACCTTGTTGAAAACCAATATAATACAAAAATTAAAATATTTAGATCCAATAATGGAACAGAATATGTCAACAAAAACTTAACAAAATTTTTTAAACAAAAAGGTATCATACACCAAACCACTTGTATCAATACCCCCAAACA